>CABEEJ010003414.1:62117-83028 GCA_901482245.1 Timema douglasi | reverse complement strand
ACACTAACATTGGACTGTCCTTGAGCTGTCCTATGTAGCTGTAGTGCACTAACATTGGACTGTCCTTGAGCTGTCCTATGTAGCTGAAGTACACTAACATTGGTCTGTCCTTGAGCTGTCCTATGTAGCTGTAGTACACTAACATTGGACTGTCCTTGAGCTGTCCTATGTAGCTGTAGTACACTAACATTGGACTCTCCTTGAGCTGTCCTATGTAGCTGTAGTCTACCATCATTGGACTGTCCTTGAGCCGTCCTATGTAGCTGTAGTACACTAACATTGGACTGTCCTTGAGCTGTTCTATGTAGCTGTAGTACACTAACATTGGACTGTCCTTGAGCTGTTCTATGTAGCTGTAGTACACTAACATTGGACTGTCCTTGAGCTGTTCTATGTAGCTGTAGTACACTAACATTGGACTGTCCTTGAGCCGTCCTATGTAGCTGAAGTGCACTAACATTGGACTGTCCTTGAGCTGTCCTATGTAGCTGAAGTACACTAACATTGGACTGTCCTTGTGATGTCCACTAGAGCTATGCAAATAAGGCAACACAGCCGAATTCTGATAAAGCGAATTAATCTAGTTGAATATAGGTAGATGGAACTGTGGAGGGGTGAACTGTGTTATACTGAGCAAAGCTCAAACCACCATCTATCTGATCCCAAGCCAAGTTAGAGCAACATAGATGTATTATTGTGTTGTGATACAACTACAGTGGACAGTGTTTAATACGAGTATATAGCTCAGCAAGTTACAGTAGTGAAACACAAATATAAAAGATGTCGGCCCTAGATGTGCTTCTTATGCAGTCTCGTGTGAATGTAGCACACAAATTAACTCATTTTATACTTGATTTAAGTGGAATCGAAACCAGTCTTCATTAGAAGTATCCAGCACCTCGCACCAGTGGACACATGGAATAAGGCATCCGTATATGTTTTTTTTAATACAGGGAGATCGACGATTGAATCAAGGTTGGGAGTATCCAGGATTTTTAGTACGGTTTTTCATTCTCCATCCACGGAAATGCAGGTACTTTTCCGATAGATGTTACCTTACTCATCCCTATAACATTAATATAATCATGTGAATATTCAGGATGGCTGGAATGATTCACTCAAAGCACGGGGAACTAACTCAGAGAAGAGTCAGAGCCATCTTTAATCTACAACGTGATCTAGCACCTTTTAACTATGCAACCCTACGTACGGCCGTGTAGGGCGGGCGGCTCGGGTCGTTCTCGCATTTCAAAGGCGTTTCTCAAAGTTTTGATGATGATGGATCACCAAATGGAGTTTATATGCACTGAGGGACCATCGAGGCCCTGGGAATGAGGGGATGCATGTTTTTTTTTTATAATTATGCCGATTTTTTTTTAAATTTTAAAGAGTTCCATTTTAGGCTTATAGGCTACATAGAGTACAAAACTAAAATTAATGTATTACATTAACTGTTGAAATCAAATGTCATATAGTTATATTGACTTTGTAAGTAATAGTTGTTTGATTATTTCTAATACTTTTTAAAATAAATAATTGTTCATATTTGTTGATTAAAATTGGTACGGACGTCCCTTTCTATCAGATTTGTGTCTTTCATTGTATGAATATGTAATATTATTTAATCATTTGAGTCTAAAACTTTTGTACTATATGATCCAACATTATCTAAACCATTATTACTACTAAACTTCCTGAGATCCTGCGGCCTACTTGATAGGCCAACGCGGCACTATTTACGAAAGTTATTTGATTGCTAATTAATTTGTTAAGAATCCTAATAAAATCAATGAGTGTAGTTATCGTCTACTTTAATACAATTATGACTAGAAAGGCAAGATTAATGTTTAGCTATAGCTTAAGAGTCCTAGGTTCACATTCCGATTGATTGTAAAGGATATGTTTATTCTACATTCTCTAACCGGGAGAATATAAGTGCATGCAGTCATTTAAAATTAACCTTCAATATACAGTCGCATGGCAGCTATGCCAATATTGTCTACTATTACTTTGCTAATTAAACTGAAAAGAGAGAATGCAATTAATTTTAAAGATACGCACACGCATGCACGCACACACAAACTGTATATGTCTACATTTTGAATTCGCAGACATACGGTGGTAGCTCCATTTTTTACAATATACGGCTGTACTTTATTTTTTTCCTAAAGCTGTAATACAGCTAAAGAGAGTGATTAATTTTTGGTGAAGCCGCTATGAAACAAGTTTTTATTACTACAAGTTTAGAGTTGGAGATTTTATTTATTTTTCCCGTACAGATAAAAAGCTGTCTCGACATAAAATTAATAATTGAGAGCTGGTAATATTTAAAATTATACCTACAACACGATTTCACATGTAATAATCTCATGTACTAAGCTATACAATAAAATGAACTCCGGCTAGTAAATCAGTAAACAGTACAAACACAATAACTTTGAGCGTAAATCAATAAATAAGTTTCTGATATGAATTAAACATTTTTTATAAAGCCACACTATACATAGTGATTTTTAAGGGGAGATGAGGGATTTAGATGGGTGATACACGAGGGGAGATTAGACAAACTAAAAATGAATAGAAGTTGTGTGTCACACTGTGCGGCAATAATAATTGATAGGAAACGTTAGAAAGGTTAACTGATAATTTGTAAATAGTCGAATCAATTAGATAAATTTGTTTTTAAGCATTTATAAATATAGATTCTTTAATCTTTAGAACGAAATTTCAACGGTAATATTAAAAGTATATTAAATTGAACGTGTTCATATAAGTATAAAATTACGCGTTAGTCGTGAATTATGAATATTACATGTCTTAAGACTAGACTGGATGAAATGGACTGTTTGCGCAGATTAACCCAAGGTAAATTAGCATTGTTAATTTATAGTAGCCCACGTGTTTAACCTTATCAACTGATGACTTACTATAAAAAAAAGGGATGAGGAGAGTTGTTTTATAGGTAGTGCACCCACATTAGCGCGAAATACGGGATAGGAAAAATACAAGTGATAAATTACATATGTAAAGCCACCTCCATTGCAATCGACCGGGGTTCAAACCTCGCTCCACATTTTTCTCTCTTACTAGCAATCAAGTCTATTGCGAGCATGATGTTTAAATCTGTATGTAGATTTGAAAAATAATACCTAAACAAGGGAATAGAACCCGGGACTCATGGTTTAGTGCACAGATGCTCTCTAATGAACTATACAGAGGTTCACCCAGTATCTTGAGTCATGATTCACTTATAGTTTAAGGCAGAATCTGTGATGTACGTGTAGATAGGGAGCTATCATTGGTACCACAGCCACCGACGACTCAGGGGTGGCTTTATGCTGCCTGGATTGACCTCTGGTCTTAGGGTGTAAGGTGCTTGGTTCAGGACCTGGTATTAGTGAGTTCAAACCCATCCGGTATCGAAGGATTTTTCTTGAGAGATACAAATCTGTAGCACAATTTCCTTGGGAGGGAAGGTATGGTTACTAAAACGATTTTTTTAAATTAAATATTGAAATAGTAGATATGTTGGCGCTGAAAAGACACGCTAAGCCAGGCATGTCAAAGTTGAGGCTTATATAATTTCGAGTTATGCAACTAAGAAATCGGTCACTATTTTAGGGATCTAGCAAGTGATATTGGTATACCAATTCTTGACTTTTTACTAACCAGAGATCAATTTATAAAAAAAGTTAAATGTTTGCACCAAATATATGCAATGTTTGGCAGCACTTGCGTGTGAGAGCAGTTTTTTTATTTTGTGAAAAGGAACAACCTCCTGAAAGACCACAGCTCAAGGACATGAACTTGTCATCAATTACAAAAGTATAAAGTAGCCACAAAGTTAAAAGCCTTACAGCAAGTCTTAAAATGTTCTATAATCTTAATTATCTTAATTTTCTTTGTGTATTAAAATATGTTTTATATATTTATTTAGACGGCTATTGAATTTTTTGAAATGCGGCCTTCTCAGTATTCTCAATCCTAAATGTAGCTTTTCAAATATATATCATGATACGAGTGTTCAGAAAGTCCCAATTAAAAGAAAAATCAATACATATTAGGGACCCTCTTCGATGGCCACGTGATTTAACGCGTTACTCTCTCAGTAGATGACGGGGAGATTGAGGTTCGAATCTCGGTCGGGCGTACTGAGGGTGGCATTTCCAAAATGGTTTTCCACACAAATGGGGGTACACTTTCTCTAAATTTAACCTTCTTAATCCCTAAAACCATTAGCGTAATTCGTATATAAGCGCAAAACATGAACGGGTAGTAAGGCACAATGTTATATAAAAAAAAATGTTAATTGACTTAAATCTCTAGCATAGTAAAAATAGAATAAATGTTAAGTGACTTAAATCTCTAGCATAGTAAAAATAGAATAAAAGACACAAGTTTACACCTAAAAACTTGTTGGTCCATTGCAAATATTCCACGGTTATTTTCACACAGCCAAAACATTTCGCTGTTATAAATATGAGTGCAATGAAACATACAAAAGGGGTGTTTGCGTGTTAAGTGACTACTCCGTTGACAAAGAAATAAATACTTTGAAACGTTAAACAAAGACTAGGCATGTTCTTTTGAGTCGGAACAGACGAGTAAGTACACAATGTACAGCACATAAACACTCTTTAAGCGTTGGTTGATGGAATAGTGTAAAAGGGTTTCAACTCAAAATGAAATTTTTAAGAAATAAAATCGATTATTTATTTCCCAAACAAAAATTTGGCACGTAAAACTCAAAAGTCTTGGTTTCGAGTGCCGTGTCCAGTTCATCATTTCTCAACTAAGTTGCATTTAACTAAAGGTTTCGTTGACGGGGAAAATGTCTCAACCTCCAAAACTTATACTTTAAATTTTATGTATCCATTTAATGTACAAGCTCCTAGTCGCCTTTCCTATCTTGATTATGGGGCAGTACAAAAAGAAGGCCCCATATCCACATCGGTGGGCACGTGGTCTAAATGTAAAGCTCGTTAAGTCTGGAGTGCCAGTCGAGTTGGATCAAATCCCAGTTGAGTATTTTAAGAGGACTTTTTCTTAAATGGTTTCACACTCTTCCTCCAAGCAAATTTTGGTGCATTTCCTAAAAATTATATCTTCCTCATCTATATTCTACTAGCGTACCTAATATATACATGCGTGTAACCCAAACTCGTACTAAGACGTGGTGAAAACAGCAATAACACATAATTATGTAGTCTTCTACCCAGTAGTACTCAATATTTTTTACCACCGCATCTTACTAGCTAATTATATATGGATGAGGAAGGTTGAATTGAGAGGAGATGTACCCAAATTTGCGTGTAGGGTTAGTAGAAAACCATTTAGGAAAGCCACCCTCACTACACCCATCCAGGATTTGAACCCTGATTTCCCTGGCATCGGTAGACTATTGTGAGAATGACGCCTTAAATCATGTGTCCACCGAAGCGGGTAAAACATAACCAAACAATACAAGTTTACACAGCTTTTGTTCTCGTGATCGGCGAAGTAGAGGTTCGGATCTCGGCTGGGTGTACTGGTACGTCGTTTCCCACATGTAATCTATCAGCGTTTTAAAATTCCCTCTCCACGCTAATGTTGGTGTATTCTGTGAACTAGCTCTTGTTAATTTTCACCCCACGAATTAAGCCATTAATTATCCTTGCTGTTAAAGGGTCTGCACCAAAGATTAACTACACACATTTCATTATGATGTAGATTGTTTGACCTCATAAAGAATCGAACTCGGTAGGTTCAATTGGACCCACACTGGTGTATCTAGTCTGGTTTTTATGATGACTGGAAGGGTAGGTTTTTAGTATCGAACAGGTGTATTGAAGGTGTTTTTCCCTGAATTGTTTACCACTTTACCTCCACGTAAAGGCTCGCATTTGGTGTCTCTAAAATTTTATATTCTTCATCCCTATCCCATAATCGTTACTAATTTCGTTAATCCCAGAAAGGTGATAAGCTTCTGAGCGAAAAAAGTTACAATTTAAGAGTGAAGGTAAAAACATCGAACAGATAGTATTTTTTTTAACACTTATAAATAGGCATTTTAACTTCGAAACTTAATTTTTAGGAAATGATTTTGCTGTAAAAAAAACCTGAACTAAGAAGGCCTAAGGTTCATTCAAAACCTTAATTTTTGTCATTGTTACGTGTATTATTTTGCTATCATTACCACTACGGCACTACCAATCGGCTGTATATAAGATGGGTAAGTTAAACCACTGTTAACATCTCTATAAACCTGGATAGATATATATTTATCAATTTTACAGAGCGAAACTGAAACAAATATTAGTTATATTGGTCAACACCCCTCGGAATAGAACCAGGGGCCCTTGAACGCATGGTAAACAACTCTTACCCACTTAGCTATATGAACGGGCTTCATCTACTGAGACTTGGTTGTTTCTGCACCCGAGCCCGAGTGTTAAAACTCGGAACACCAGTCACGTGGTATGCCGGTTGAGAACAGTTCCAGATCTGCCATAAGGACTTTAAACATATTTTCTTAACCGGCATTCCCCATCACACAGAAGTTAAGGGCGCTCTCACGATTGCTATTTTTAGCAGCCGCGTGGGAATCTCATTCTTCTCGAGGGTTCGATTTTAAAGGTGACGTAATACTTTAATATAATGGAATGCTTTAATAAAATATTTATATAATAATAAATAGGTGAAAGGGAGGTAAGGGGAAGGATTGTGTATTTCTCAACTTTAGTCTTACAGTTAATAACAAAAATATTATACTCCTTTTCTCTCCCCACTGACTCATTTTCTTCTAAGAAACGGCCTTTGCTCTTTGTTATTATTTGAATGTACTAAAAACAATCTGTTATTTGACATTTTGACAGAACTAGTGATATAGTAGAAGGTTTTAAAGAATGTATCTTCTAGTTGGGCATTAAAAATATATCTAATTCAAATATTAGCTTACGGCATATAAAATTAGTAGTATGGTTACTAAATTATAATTATAGGCATAATATAATAACATATATTAATTATATTTATTTAATAAAAACATACGTTATCTAAGTTTTATTACGAATATGTGAACCCTCCATATGGGGTTCACTAATTTACCCTCCAACCCATACCAATCTATGTCTATTATTTTTAGCTTCAACACAGTGCTGCTTGTATTACTAACCATATATTTATACTAATAAAGTAAGAATGGAGGATATAAAACTATAAATTAAGCCTGCCCACTTTTACTTGAAAGGAAGGAAAATAACCATTCAGGAAAAAATACTTTAGTACATACGACTTGGATTCGAACCCTGACTCTTCCGTAACTAACAAGCCAACAACGAACTAGACGAAACTTTGTCCACGTGCACATAATTTGTTGCAGACATCACATCCTTATTAATTTTACAAAGTAATTGAACTTAATTTATAAAATCTAGCAATTAAAATTGACACGCTCATATTTATTTAGTTATCAATTATTTGATACTCGAATAAAATGGATGGTTATCAAAATTATTTCACAAACATTTTAAAATATTTTATTATATCTTTATTGAAAGATTTCATAGTTTATAGGCCGTTAATTATTTGAAAAGATCAATACAAATAAACATTTTCAACGGAATTTTCTGCCACAGAAGACGAACTAAACTGGTTTGTTCTACAAATAATAATATATTTCTTTAATACGAAAGTGTATATTCTTGTCAGACCCAATATTGACCTATTTTATGAGTCTAAATTGACAAATGAGGACTAATAGAAATGTGTTGAGCTGAAAATGTTCAACCTATATTAAAATTACAACAATTTTTACAGGCCCCCATCTCGGTGGCCACATGGTTTAAGACATCACTCTCGCAATAGACTATACTGCCAATGACGGGGAAATCAGGTTTTGAGCTCCCTCGGATGTACTGAGGGTGGTTTTCCCTAAATGGTTTACCACTCTCCCTCCACGCGAATGATGGTACGCTTACTATAAATTCAACTTTCCTAATCCCTAACACATTAGAGTAACTAGTATACACCCCCCCCCCACACCATTTGGCCCCCTCTCTCCCCAGGAGCATCTCTGGATCGGCTGGGACTACCGGGAAAAATTAAAACAAATAATACTGCCTACACTTTGTAAATGTGAATGGCTCAAGTATATTTTGTACATTTTCTATTCTTAAACTTTTTTTTTAATTAAAATTTACCTCTATTTTTTGTTTTATTCATTTGAGTAAGGTATTTATTTTATTTAATCCAAACAAAGTATTTACTAAAGAAAATTATATTTCTACTTTTAGCTAAATACTACGTAATTTGTGCACGAGTTTGCTAAACAGAAGAAAAAAAAGTTCTTTTCTTTTAGCTCTTAAATTTCATTCATATTTAACAAACCAACTGACACAATGGATCATAAATTTTATGGTCTAGACAGTCAAACAAATTAACACTAAAAACACACTAAAAGCAACACTTGAAATATGCTATTACTCACTGGATATGAATTCGAAAGAAAAACATATTTAGCGAGGCGTTACTTTTAAAATAATTTAAACGATCCGGGTGCCTCGTTGAGAAGTGAGCGCCATTAAAGAATACAACAAACTGCATTAAAAAAAACTTTTGTGAAAGAATGCAAGAGAAAAAAAGAGAGTAATTTATAGGGGTAATGACTCACTCTCCTTAAAATATATTTGTTCTTTGAATTAAAAGGTCAGCCATGAATTAATAGTAGACGATGCAGACATATTCAGTATATGTTTGCTTTCATTTAAAAAATGGAGGCAAGATATCATACAGGGTTAACCTAAATGTTATTTACTATTTCAATTTATTAATTTTTGTCACTTCGTCTTACTACCTGGTTGGGTTTAATGCATATGTACTAATTTGTCAGGTTGAATTTAGAGGGAGTGGAAGATCATTTAGGAAAAACAACTCCCAGTTCACTCGACCGAGATTCGAACCTCGATCTCCCCATCCTCGGCCACAATAATGAATTAAGTTAATTTATAAATTGTATGCTGAAATAATTTCTCTGTTCATAAATTGAATGTTAAATACCTCGAATAAATGAAGAAGAAGAAATTAGTACGGATTATGGTCCCTCAATCGGTAACTAGTTCTATTTCAATGTATAGGTGTATTTTTCAACTATAATTAAATTGCCATAATTTTATGAACGATGTTTAACGTGAATCTCACCGGTGGGCAGGTGTATAGAGGGGCTGGTCTCACTTGATCTGGTTTGCTGATTACGGGGAGATAGGATTTCGTCACCTCATTGGGTGGGTACTGAGGTTATTTTTAGTTGGTTATTTCGCGCTCTACCCCCACAAAAATTCTGACATACTTTCTATAAATTCCACCTTCTTCCTCTCTACCCACGCAACACTATCGTATTTTAATATGTATACTACCGATGACAGGGAAATAGGGTTTCAGACCCCCGTTTGATGAACTGAGGATTTTTGTCGGAAATGGTTTTACACTATTTTTTTTTATGTAAATGTGATTCCAGAACATTTCCTTGAAAATTCTACCATCCTAATCTCAAGTACATTAGCGTAGTTAGTACGCTACATAATCGTAAAACCCGAACGGGTACTGAGACGCTAGGGGAAGGGGGGGGGACCTTGCAAGGGATGTGCATATACATCCTCTGAAACTGACTTAATCCACATCTTTGAGGAAATTTAATTCTATTTTATGAATCACAGATTGAAGACGATAATTTAGAGATTTGACAGGTTTAATGAGCTCAAATATTTAAGAAATATTTTAACTAGCAATAACGATGTTAGATTGGAAATTAGGAAAAGAATATAGTCGGGAAATGTATGCTATTACTCGTTCATCTCGACTCCTTTCATGGAATGTAAAACTCAGAATTCACAAAACAATAATTTTACTGATTGTTTTTCTTAGGTGTAAATATGGTCTCTAACCTTACATGACAAACATAATAAGGGTACTCGAAAACAAGGTGCTCAGGAAGATACTTGATAAAATAATTTAAAACATAATGAGGAATAATGGAGGTTACATTTTTATGAGTTACATACCCTATACTCATCACAAGACCTTTTAGGATAATCCATCCTTGTAGTACCGTGGGAAGGACATGCAGCGGGAATGGAACAATCTAGAACCTTGTTCAGGGTATTGAGCGGCAAACCCAATGGGAAGAGAACATTGGAAAGATATAGACGCAGGTCCTTTGGTTTAGGTTTTTTAATAAAATAGGAAACAAACTCCAAATATGTAGCTAACTCAAGAGTATGTGTTTGTGGCATGCGGCCCACGAACTATACAGTTTTAGAATTGACACTTTAAACAATTATTTTGGAAACCCCTGTACGGTACTAAAATAACTCCATCACGTCACCGGTTTTAGCTCGCAGTCATATGAAAAGTAGTTCTAGCCTGGTTTCAGACACTCCACTAATTTGATTCGATTTCAGATGTAAGAAAGTTTCTGAAATTTGAGTTGGTCATGAGTTATCTTAATAAACAAAGACCTTGACACTGTTTTAACGCAAGGTGGGAACAAGAGTTAAAGTTCGTAATATTATAGTGTTTATAACAAAAATATTTTTTGGTCAAAATAGTAAATATATTGCTCCAGTAGATTGATTTACTCTAATTTTCTATACGATGCAGTTTCATCATTTCTTGAATATTTGTCGCGGAAATATTAGCATATTTCGACACAAAGACTTTTTCTCTTAATTTAAAATGCAATGAAAAATATTCAAGAACTATTGAGATTATTATAAGACCTTCATAGATAATTTCACTAAGCCATAGAGAAAGGATTACTTATTTCTCTATGACTGACTTAACGTATTTAATGTAGCAATAGTTTATTAATTTTGTCAAAAAATGTGTGTTTTTATCTATAAAAACTGAAAACATACTGTACGTAGCTTGCATTCCTTTCCACCTGTTCAACCAATGCCTGAAATCAGTTGAAACGTCGAAATTATCTTGCGATTGACCCATTTCCTTTTTGTACGGAAATACTGTGCAGGGTTAATACGTTTGGTAGATTTGAAATTACCTGAATTTTCAAGGTTTTTCAAACAAAATATTATAAATTTTCCAGTATTTTATAGTCAAAGCTAGGAATAGATAAAACTTGTTATTTTCGCTACTCTCTATTACATTCTAGACATTATAATGTCCTGTCGCTGTGGTTGTGCCCTTTGCTGGAACGCCATTTGTAATGTCGTGTTGTTTAGCCCTACGTTGGAACGCAAATTGTAACGTACAAACTCCTATCTGCTAATGCCCCACTTTGAGACGCCATTTGTAATATACTACGTAACATTGTCGTTAATTGTTACCTTGTTGAGATGCCATTTGTAACATCACCAACCCCTAGTTGGGATGCCAATTGTAGTATCTATACTGTTGCTCTTAACTGCTGCCACGTTGTGCGCCATTTGTAACATCTTACGTTGTTACTATTAATTGTACTCCATCTTATTTAAAGTTGTATGCGTGGATACTAAACTTCCGTATATTTCAGAGTATAGTTAAGTTTATTTTACATGAATTTAAAGTTACAGTTCGTCAAACGTATAAACACTGTACATGTTATACATTAAATGGACAGTATGCCCATCTATTCAAACATTATGACATGACCCTCCTTAACACGCCTACTTCACTAGACGTCAAGCGGGGAAGCCGTTAGAAGAAGAACAAATGTGCTTCTACAAGACTAGCGTCTTGTTGAGCCGAGGAGTGTGAGCCCCGTAGTTCATACTCTCGAACCCAGACCACTCTTTGCTTTCTTTCCATCGACCAATGGGGTTATTTTCTATGAGCGCACAAATTAAAAAACAGACGCGGCGTCACCCTGCACCTGCTATTAAATTACTGCGTAATACAACCTGGAAACCAAACCATGCTTCTGACACGTGAAGCTAAACGAAAAAAAAAAAAAAAAGAAACATGGCTGTAGTCTAGAAAAGGTGAGTTTACTTTATATTAACTGAAAAGAAGAAATAGTAATATATTTACTTTAAAATATGATCTCAAATATTAATAAAGACAGGAAAAATCGATATCATTACAACATAATTATTAAAGACGAAACATGTCCTCGCCAAACCAGTTTAGTTGGAGCTAAAGCTAATAGTTCACACTGAGCTATAGTCTTCCACTTTGTATTTCATAAATTGTTGGAAAGATATCTGAGAGTTCTATCGATTTCTTAAAATTTGCACCAGTTCTACAGATTTTCCTTGTGCGTATCAATCCTGCAGGGGTATATAATAGTCGGCTCACCATATAAATAATTTTATCTAGAAGTTCATTAATTTACTGGGAGCTATTTGTAAGAAGAAACCAGAGTGGGGCTCTGCGTCTTTAAGCCCATGTGGGCAATACTCATTTAATGAAACTAATTAACTAGGGACGAGGAGGTAGAATGTGTAAGACATGTTCCCGAATTTGTGAGGGGAGAAAACGAGGGATACTATTTAAGAATAAACTCCCTCACTATACACATGTGGTATTCGAGCCCCAGTCTCCCCACCATGAACAATCCCGTTTAGATGAGCCTGACACTTAGTCCGCGTGCCCACAGGTGAGAGTAGAAACAGTGTAGTTTTTAGCGAGGAATATTTGATTCCAAGAGCATGGTCGCGTGACCCAGAGATAACGTCAGAGGGTGAGTGGAGCTCTATTGGCGTAGCTGCTGTTGGACACACACTAGCACTCAAAACCGCACTCAGCCTCGTTCTTTAGTACTGACCTAGATGTACATTAGGATACTCATACGCCAATACGACATATGTCATGTTGTCATATATATATACACACACATGGTGTTCGGAAACTCATGGCTTAAACTGAAAATACAGCTTGTTTGAACCGAAAGTAATACAAAATACTTGTACTCTTACATCCGGGAACTTATCCTAATACATTTATTATTATTATTATTATTATTAGCACCACTTCTTACTACCCGTTCCGGTTATACGCACTTACGCTAATGTGTAATGGTAGGGTGATTGTGAGATGAAATGGAGGACCTATAGTTTAACGTGGAATCCGAACCACGGTGGAGACCTGGCATTCCCCACATTCACAAGATGTCTTGTCAGAGGTGAAGGAAGGGTTTGGTAATCAGATAAATCTATTCCGGGACCGAGGATTGAACCCCGGCCGCCAGCATAGAAGTCTGACACCTTACCCCTAGACCGCCAGGTCACCTACCCTAATACATTTAAATTATGGTCAAAGTTTCGGCGTACAACGGTAAGATAACAAAGCGTTTCAAGTATGCATTTACATAAAACATGTTGCATAGGAATTAGGCGCGTGAGGCACTTCAAACCTCGACTTCTTGGAGTACGGTAGCAGAACATACCACAATTAATAGTAAACAGCACACCAGTCCATCTAGAAATGGGAATACGTTCTGAGGGTCATCATTAACGGTCCTACATCAAGAAAAGTGCTTGCCATTATTACATGTACAGTGCCGCGTGCCTAGCTCCTATGCAACCTGTTGTACACGCATGCTTGAGCAGCTTTGCTATCCCGCCGTTGTACGCCGAAACATTGAACACAATTTAATGGTATTAGCATAAGTTCCTGGATGTAAGTGTACAGGGATTTTGTATTACTTTTGGTTCAAACAAACTATATGTGCAGTTTGGGCTGTGAGTTTCGAACATTCTTTGTATTTAAATAAAGATATTATGATAGGAAGTACGTTTTATGAAACACAAATACTTTTTTTTCCGTCCAAAATTGATAAAATTTTACTAGATTATTAGTGTTACTTTATAGGTATTTATAAGATCCATCAAAAGTGACATGAAAATCACATGACTTTACTTAAGAATATACGAAAGTATTTTTAGTAACTTGTATAGCTGTCAAATACGGTCCTTCCTATTTTATCATTATTATTATTAGCACCACGTCTTACTACCCGTTCGGGTTATACGCACTTACGCTAATGTGTAATGGTAGGGTGATTGTGAGATGAAATGGAGGACCTACAGTTTAACGTGGAATCCGAACCACGGTGGAGGCCTGGCATTCCCCACATTCACAAGATGTCTTGTCAGAGGTGAAGGAAGGGTTTGGTAATCAGATAAATCTTTGCCGGGACCGAGAACCTATTTTATAGTTTGTAAATGCAGACCACTCCTTATTAAGTTTTCAAAGGCTCTTAAGAATGCAGAATAGTGATAGATTCTTGGATTGAGTCTTCTTAGTAATAAAAACTGAAACAAAAAAAAAAATCTGCAAGATTGAAAGCTATATGTCTCAATAGTCCCTAATATATTTCTTGAGATGGTAAATATTATTCAGGCTAACCCTGTTATATAAATGGGGACATGTAACAAATGGTAGTGTAAAATAGCAGATGTGCACGAAGGCAGTCTGAGGAACTCATCAGAAGATCAGTTTAAAAAAAACAACGTTGAGACATGTCAGCTTCATCAGATTCACTCTTAAGTTCAGATAAGCTTTTCGCGGGGTTGATGAGCTTGCCATGTAGTAAGTTACTCCGCTTTCAGTGGCCGGTATAGACGGGTAGCCTTGGATGTGCTCGAGAGCGGGTCATGACCCACATCGGTGGACAGGTGGGCTCAGGTGTCATTCTCCTTTATATATGTCTGACCGGTGACGTGTAGGTTGGGCTCATAATCCCGGCCAGGTGTACTCATGGTCTTTTTTACTCAATTATTTCCCGTTCTCTTTTTTTTAACGCAAATGTGGGTACATTTTTGAAACTCTACTTTCCTCACTCAAATCTCTTTTGTGTACATAACAAATAGCACTGATGGGTAGTAAGACACTGTGAATGAACAATAAAAGAGTGTTAAGGAGCTGTATTACAAATGACGGTAAACAATCTCATGTAAGTTATTTTCTTCATCACTCAGAGTGAATCGAAATTTAGTCTCCTTTGGCGATTCGGAGTCCACTATGTATTTATATATATAGTGAGATAGAGAGAGATTTGGAGACTATCGAGGCCTATATTTATATGTATAATATAGATGCATATATATACTTTTTCGAGATCGGTAATCTAGTATATTGGAAAAGTGAATAACACCTTAGACCAAACGACCACTAATACGAGTCAAAACTCGAGTTAAATTCAGGTAAAATCTTGTCAATTTATATTTTAAAAGTTTAAATGAAGGGTTTCCAAATTATCAGAAACAAACAATACAAGTTTTATTTCTACTACACTATCCTTTTTTTTTTGCTGTGATTATAGAGATTATGGAGGTAATTATGAGAGTTAGTGTGCACAGATTGACATGGGCCAACGGTGGCTTCTTTTTAAAGTTAATTACGTTACAACACATGGGATTATTAATGGCTTAATCTATGTACAGTCAAATTGGTATAGGAAGAGCCTTATCTCATAGCCAGCTACTAGATCTACTTTCATGTATTCACACGTCAAATATGGTGATCTAAAAAATGTCACTTATCAACAAAAATAATAATATGGATAGGTATAAATTTTTGAAGTAAAAAATTATAGATGTGATAGTCGAATCCTCCATTACCTTAAATCCTATGGTAGTCGAGAGATTTGAGATTTATAAAAATCTCAAAAAGGTAGACTACTTATGAAGACCTTGAGTTCAAATAACCATTTTAAATAAATAGGTGAAGGGAATGATTATATATACTGTAGTATTTGGGAGAGTAAAATATCCCCAAAAAAGGAGAAATTGTATTAAAATAATAAATCTACTAAAAAAAAAGTGCTCTCTTTGTTGTTTATAACATAATATTCATGATAAACAAAATATCATTTGTCAGTGGCACTGAGCCTTAATCAACTTTTTTAAATGATAATTTTAATATTTTCGTTTTAACTTAAATTGTAGGTTTAGGCCATACATTTCTAGAGCTAAGCATTCGAATTTGGATTTTAGATTCAAAATAAAATTTAAGATTCAGATTTGATCAATCCCTACAAAAAAAAAAGTTGCTATTTTTTAAAAGTTTACCCCTCCCAAAATATTAGTATAGTTAAGTATAAGAAAGGGAATAATTAAAAGAAATGAACCCGCACTAACGTGTAGAAGGAACGTACCAACATGTTTCTTGTAAAATTATTCTCCTTATATTAAATTGCTGTCGTCCTTGGTGGTCTTGCGCTAAAGTGCTCCCCTAAGAATCCAATATTCGTCAGTTCAAACCCAGCCGGGTTCAACGGATTTTTCTTGAACGATTAAAATCCACAACACATCTTCCTTCGGAGGGTAAGAAATGCTTTAGGTCCCATATCGATTGTGGCATGTAAAATAACCCTGTAAATTACGTTAAAATACTTTTCCCGACAAAATTGGTAAGCCCTTTCAAGCTTGCTCATAGAAATTCAGTGTGGAATACAACGGTAAGCTACCACACTTCCTGAGCCTCCCTAATACATGGGATTTCTACCAGATGGTGTAGGCAGCACTAACCAGCCGAAGGGCTAAGTACATCCCGAGCTCCGGATGGATAGAAAACACATCAAACCAACCTGCAGGTTGTTAAACTTAGGAAGAAGAAGATTAAGTTGTTAAAACATACATATCGAACGTATGGATTTAAAAAAAATAATATAAAAGCTCACAAGCCAAACTATTGCAAACTTTTTTTTTTTGCTAGGTCAATTTTCGATTTTTTATTTTGAACGACCCGCGAGTCGGAGGAATTCCGAACACGCCGTGCTGACAGCCCCACCAACTGTTTCTTGATCCCCTCTCGCCCCGACACCGCCTGTTAGTTTCGGTCAAGAGCAGCGGTTTAACCGCGACTCCACGTGTCTCTCGTAAGAGGCCCTGAAACGTGCTTTAAACTAAACCTTCCACCAGCACACAAAACAAACACTCGGACCAACTAACAAACCAAACAAATAAATTATATACGTCACATTAAAAAAACGAAACAAATAAGAATCTAGCAATCGGAAGCTATTTCAGCATGGATGATTATTATCAGTCGTATTATAAACTCTGATCCACTAGGAGCTACAATTTGTGTGACTCAATAAAAGATAAACCAACCACACCAGAAAATAGGCTAACAATAGAGCACCTTACCGTCAGTATATTCAATAATAATAATAATAATAATAATAAATCCATTCATTCTCATGAGATTGTAGAAATACTTTAGAACGAAAGAATATTTCGTTTAGTTCATCGGGACATATTTTATCTCCTTCATAAGCGCTCGAGCCAGAAATGAATAATGTTTATAATTTTTTTTAAATGGGAAATTGTGATTTCTGGATTAGAAAGGTTTTTTCCACATATTTTAAACCTTATTCATTGATATATTAACCGGCCCGAAGTATAGTGGTCAGTGCACCTGGCTACGAGTCTAGGGATTCCGGGTTCAATTCCCGACTGATACCATAGACCATATTTCCCGAAAGAGGAACTATCCCAACAGTCACCAGGATTTGGTTAGCTAGGCTTTAGTTAGGTTTAAGAGCTGCCACTGGTTCCACACCCTCATATTCACCATCACCATCACCATCACCATCACCATCATATCATCGGGACATGGAAAGATTCTCCACGGAAAAGATCTATGTTTTTAAAATTCGGGCGTCACCTGGGCAGCGGTACATTGCTACTTGCTAACCTTTACACAAACTGGAATACGAGGGATGTATCCCCGACACGCATTTAAATATATTAGTATATTTATTAAAATACTCAAATTTAAATACATGCATCAAAGTAATTATCTAAATAAAAATGTTAAGGTCTCAAGAAAAGTTTATTTTTAAATAAAATGTTAATCAAGCGAGTACAAATAGTTTTCAAAATAAAACGTTAAAATAAATTCAACACTCGCCTGCACACCCTTCTATTCAACAAATATGTTTTATTTATAATGCGCTCAAATGGTTTATTAACAACCTAATTGCATTGGTGGGCACACAGAATAAACGTTAGTCTCGATTTTCCTGGATTTCCGGCGATGGTGGTGGTGGTGGTGGGGGGGGGTTAGGAGTTTAAATCCCCGCTGGGTATATTGAGGGTGGTATTTCCTAAATAGTTTCCCACTCTCCCCTTACGCCAATTAGTGTTACAAGTTTCTTCTAAACTCTCTCTTCCTCATCACTATCATTATAGTGTATATATGCGGTTATCTCAGACGGGTAGTAAGGTGTGGTGTATCAAGAATATATTATAAATATAACCACTAAAACTAAAGTGTGTTTAAGAGTAAGCTAGAAGAGAGGGTAGTAAGAAGTACATGGATTTTGATGACCTTAAAATAATACAAAAAAACCTATAAAATGACCTAAAAAAATTCAAATTTTCAAAAATTAAACTAAAAATATGAACAAAGAGTCGTAATAAATGTACACGACTAAATCAAACACGTGATTTACAAATGTAAACTAAAATATACATTAGCAACTAAATAGATTATAACCCGAACGGGTAGTAAGACGCACTAGATCTAATATTGATTTACAACTATCTGCTTCAGACGTAGTATCTACCCCCTCCGAACGCAGCCCTCTCAAGTTTTGTTAGTGTCTCACCAGGAATGTGTATTTTATAACCAAACAAGCAAAGAAGGTACATAGTTCATTGCCTATATTATATTCTTATTCTGGCAATTGCGTTGAAAAATTCATGTTTTAGCATTAATGCATTTATTAGAAAATAAACTTATTCAACACAATGCCTTTAAATAACTCAAACCAAGAAAATATAATCTAAAATTCCAAAATCCCAAAAAATGATCAAAAACTGACCTATAAAATGTATATTTACAAATAGGGGATCATAAACAAAGTCTATGTAGGCCTACTTATGAGAATTGTATGTGAATAACCGATAAAAAGATTAATTTCTTCAAAATTTGGGCCCTGCTAGCAATAAGCCATATTAGCGTGGAAGGAGAGTGGGAAATAATTTGATTGTAAAATTACCCTAGTTATACTCAACTTAGATTCGAACCCTATCTTACCAGTCACCGGCAAACCAGACAAGATGAGGTTTGTGTATTTTATTTAATCAAATATCGAGCAAGCGAGAAGACTAACTCCGCGTAAATGATTGTCAACGTTTTTCTGCAATAGCTGTTGCACTCATTATTTCATGATAGTTGTCTTCCCGCTTCTTACCTGCATCGATGAACACGTGGACTGAATGTCAGGATCGTGCAGTTTAGTTCGCCGGAAACGGGGAGGCCAAGTTCCGAATTCTGGCTGGGTGTATACAGGTAATTCATAATTAGTTTCCCACTTTCCCTTTAAGAAAATACGGGTACATTTATTATATATTCTATCTTCGTAAGCCCTTTCACATTAAAGTAGCTAAATGCGGATAGCCCGGTCGGATAATATGACACCATAAAAAATATATTTCAAGCGCAAGTTACTGTACTGAATTAAGTGCAATAATTTACTTTGGTGGCCCCATGGTCTAAGGTGTCACTCTCGTAATATATTAGACTATCGATGACCAGGTTTTGATCCCTGTCGAGTGTACTGAGGGTGGTTTTCTTAAATTGTTTTCAACTCTATAGCCACATAAATGTGAATGCACTTCTTCTAAATTCAACCTTCCTCATTTCAAACCCATTCACGTCATTAGTAATTAGTAAATAGGCGTATAACCCAAACGGGTAGTAATAAGTGGCTCAATTCCAGTCTGGTGTACTAAGGGTGGTTTTCCATAAACTGTTTTTCACTCTATATCCACACAAATGTGGGTGCAATTTCTTTCGATTAAACCTTTCTCATCCCTAACCCATTAACGTAATTAGCTAGTACATAGGCCTATAACCCAAACGGCTAGTAAGACGTAGTTCTAAAAAAACAACAGAACAATGGGCTCGTGTGTACAGGTCTTTGAGACCACGTGTTCATGTGAGGCGGATTTCGAGCTATGATCCCTAATATCCGACCATCCAACCTTAGTCGGCCGCCCAGATCATTTAGTCCAGCCAATTCTCCGCGGCACGCGGGGTTCAGTCGCATCGATGGCGCAAGAGTGGCACATGCTTATGTACTAATTACGCTAATGGTTTTAGAAACTAGGCAGGCTATATTTAGAGGAAGTGTACTCGGATTTGCGTGGAGGCAGAGTGAAAAACAATTTTGGAAAAAATTCAGTACACCCGACCGAGATTATAACCTCGATTCCCCAGTCACCGTTAGTCTAATCGACTACAGAGGGTAGCGCGTTAGACCAGGCTGCCACCGAATCGGGTCATGTCCGTGATATGTCACTTAAATATACGACATATTTTTTCTATAGCCCGTGTTTTTAAAGTTGGCTGCAAGCCTACCGTCCCTTGCTTTGTTCTTAGGCAGCTATTTTTTTTATCAATACGTTTAATCCGGGGTATACCCGGACATTAATTTCTTGAGGATGAGGGAGGTGAGGGAAGAGGATTATACCGGAGATGGTTCGCTGGGAAGTCCTCAAAAATAATATGGTAATGAATTTTTAAACAATTAATCTCGCTTTAATTTAAAGCTTTTTAAAGATATGATTGAGGTTGTAGGTGATATTACTTTCAGACCTCAAATCAGCTACTAGCCTTGGTTTAGGAACAATATCAAAATACATTACTAATAATATTCTAAGATAGGAGTAGAAACTGCAAAATACCTCCCTTTCCACCCCCTCGGTAAGGCCATGCGTTTTGCATCAAATATACTATCTATTATTATTATTATTATTATTATTATTATATTTAGCACCGCGTCTTGCTACCCGTTCGGGTTATACGCTTTAAGTACTAATTACTCTAATGGATTAAGAATTGGGAAGGTTAAATTAGAGGAAGTGAACCCGCAATTGCGTGGAGGGTGAGTGGAAAACCATTTAGGACACCCCCCCCCCCCGTTCACCCGCCCAAGATTCGACCCTCGATCCCCCCGCCCTCAGCAGCCGGGCTCAACACG
>CABEEJ010003414.1:38551-62107 GCA_901482245.1 Timema douglasi | reverse complement strand
CCCGACCAAGATTCGAACCTCGATCTCCCCGTCATCAGCAGTCGAGCTCAACACGACAAGCGCGTTAGCCAACTACGCCACCGAGGCGGGTAAGATACTATCGGACTAGTCAAAGGAGGTATGAGGAAGATATATTATGTACGTTAACGTGTTGGAAAGATGGAGAAGACACAATGATAAATTACATCTTATAAATCACCTCTAGAACAACCAACCAAGATTCGAGCTTAAACCTTCCCGTCATCAGCAGTCCAGTCTATGGCGAAAATGACTCCTTATACCATGTGACCACTGATGTTTCTCTATAAAATTAATTTCGTAGATCATTTCATTTTCCCGTGGAGTGACTATACGTGAACACAGAGAGACCTCCTATGTCGTAGAGTTTTTTTGTGATGGTCATCGTACGGTTAAGGGGAGAAAGAGAGGTTTTAAGCATGATAGTCCAGATTGTGTACTGTAAAGCTTGATTCACATGTTCACCGAAAATTAAGAACAGTATCTGCTTAAGTAACATAACAATTCACACGATAGTAGGCATGTGTATAGACTCACTACGCTTTGTAACACCAGCTAGAAACATCTAATTTACTGGTCAACCAATAATATTTTTTTCCTAAGCCACTGGAAACAATCTATTTGTTAGAAGGCTATGAACGTGAACATGGTCAATAAAGTAACAAACTGATTAATGTTTCCAAGGAAATCATATATGTGTAATTTCTAAAATAAAACTGTATACATAGCGTGATAAATGCCAGTTACTGGAATGTTGTATGAAACCTATATTTTCATATGCCACCTACATTTTTTCCACCAGCCTCTTGTAGTTGTCACATCCGTGCTTACCAAGGAACCTTGTCGCTACGTCCTTGAACGGGTTCCCCACCACTTTTACACAGTCTCTCAACGAATTGTCGAACTGCCTATCTTTCATATGTTCCTTTATTTGTGGTCAAAGATAATTCCTTATTTTATTTTAGCTTCACTTATACCCGGTAACCTTTCACGAATCTACTTAAATGCCTCACCATTCCGGTGCATAGCCTTCAGAAAATGTTTCACTTAAATGAACTTGATGCATAATGGGGGTAAAAACATTTTTATCTAATCTATTATTTGTTCATGTTGAACAATTTTCTTTCCAGGTTATCATCACTGCCGAAGAGGCCATACCTTCACTTTATAATGTTCACTTTTTGCACGGCTATCCAAATTCCACATAAAACAAAATTGGCTGAATCCCCACCTCTCCCCATTTGTAGTTAAGTATCAAGGATATCGTCTTCAAATCTTCACATATATTCCAGTTGCACTGTGACTAACCAATAGCTTCTAGTAGTACCTTCATATTGTCACACGATGCTTTCAAACGCGCAACATAAGAAATAGGAACATACGGTATTATTATGTTTCCATTATGAAGAAGAACAGCTTTTTAACTTGTTTTAGAGGAGTCGATAAAGAGTCCCCAATCATTTGGGCTATGCAGTATATTAATAGCACCCATAAGACCCTGGAGGTTGTTACAAAATATGAGATCCTTGTCCTGAGAAAAGAAAGGCACAAACTCTTTGTGTTGACTTATGAACGTAGAAACCTTAATGTATTCTGCTAACAAATTCCACTCCTGTGATCTAGAAGCAAGTAGTTCTGCCTTAGATATACTTAGTTCCAAGTCTCTCACCGAATCATTAAGTTTTGGTTGTGTAAATAAGTGACGCTTTATCGAGGGACTGCTGATAAATTTATCTTAAATTTCTTCTGATGGACTTGATTGAGATTTGTCACTTGATGTCTCCAAATTACAAGTGTAATTCTCCTGAGGTTTTGGTACGGGTAAATCCACTTCATGAGATACTGGTATAATTACTGATGGAAACTTAGGATATTTTAGGCAAATTTTTCTTTGTAGTCATTCCCGCCATTGGAGGAATAAGATAGAAGTTGGTGTTATGATCTCTTGGCTCTCTCCATGCCATTGGGACCATGAAAGGCATGATACATTTTTACCTTTCAGTCGGTATTGCAAACTGAAACTGCAAGTTTTGCAACATATATGAGGAGCTCAGCTCTTATTCTGGACCCTCACCTTATATCCGAAATACAGTTCATATACTTTACGAACCAACACATTTTTTTGCTATTTTGTTTGGATAATGTATATTCACCACAAATATAGCAGAAATAGTAACTTGTATAAATATTTACGTGACATAATGATATGTTTCATGAATATATTGATCAAATCACAGCATTAAAACCTAAATCGATATCACACAGCTGAGTTCCGTATGATTTATCCACGGCAATAAACCGTTAGCTCACAGAATTACACAGATTGACACATTCTCGTTAGAGATTTCTGTTTTGCTCTGGTTTCTCAGAAAACCTTGTAAATGGTTCAGAGATTTAACGTGACCAGGTTTCTGTTCTGGTTTCTCAGTAAAGTTTATAAATGGTTCAGATTGTGACGTAACCCGGTTTCTGTTCTGGTTTCTCAGTAAAGTTTATAAATGGTTCAGATTGTGACGTAACCCGGTTTCTGTTCTGGTTTTTCCGTAGGCGTTGTGATTGGATTAGAGTTTGTAACGTGGCCAGGTTTCTGTTCTGCTCTGGTTTCACAGTAAACCTTGTAAATAACTCTGAGCTTGTACGTGAGCAGGTTTCTGTTCTGCTCTGGTTTCTCAGTAAGCCTTGTAAATAACTCTGAGCTTGTACGTGAGCAGGTTTCTGTTCTGCTCTGGTTTCCCAGTAAACCTTGTAAATGGCTCAGAGCTTTTAACGTGACCAGGTTTCTGTTCTGGTTTCTCAGTAAGCTTTGTATATGGCTAAGAGCTTGTAACGTGACCAGGTTTCTGTTCTGGTTTCTCAGTAAGCTTTGTAAATGGCTAAGAGCTTTTAACGTGACCAGGTTTCTGTTCTGGTTTCTCAGTAAGCTTTGCAAATGGCTAAGAGCTTTTAACGTGACCAGGTTTCTGTTCTGGTTTCTCAGTAAGCTTTGTAAATGGCTAAGAGCTTGTAACGGGACCAGGTTTCTGTTCTGGTTTCTCAGTAAGCTTTGCAAATGGCTAAGAGCTTGTAACGGGACCAGGTTTCTGTTCTGGTTTCTCAGTAAGCTTTGTAAATGGCTAAGAGCTTGTAACGTGACCAGGTTTCTGTTCTGCTCTGGTTTCACAGTAAACTTTGTAAATAACTCTGAGCTTGTACGTGAGCAGGTTTCTGTTCTGCTCTGGTTTCTCAGTAAACCTTGTAAATAACTCTGAGCTTGTACGTGAGCAGGTTTCTGTTCTGTTCTGGTTTCTCAGTAAACCTTGTAAATGGCTCAGAGCTTGTAACGTGACCAGGTTTCTGTTCTGGTTTCTCAGTAAGCTTTGTAAATGGCTAAGAGCTTGTAACGTGACCAGGTTTCTGTTCTGGTTTCTCAGTAAACCTTGTAAATGGCTCAGAGCTTTTAACGTGACCAGGTTTCTGTTCTGGTTTCTCAGTAAGCTTTGTAAATGGCTCAGAGCTTGGCTCAGAGCTTGTAACGTGACCAGGTTTCTGTTCTGGTTTCTCAGTAAGCTTTGTAAATGGCTCAGAACTTGTAACGTGACCAGGTTTCTGTTCTGCTCTGGTTGCCCGGCGGAGGTGTGAACCCACACTGAGATCGAGCGCGAGTACGTGACGACAAACACGCCAGGCACATGAGCGAGAGATAATTGATATTATTACCTTGGCGAAACTTAAACCTATCAAATTAAATATTAAAATCACCTACATTAACGTGAAACAATTTTAGGACACGCACGCAAGATGTTAAGCCCTAATTGGGCGTGTTTCACATTTAGCTCGTATTACGTGTCTCAATAGATTATGTCTACAAACGATGTTAAAAATACTTCTAGTCGATACGTCATTTTATGGAGATTTTTTTGTTATCTTTTATTTGGTCGCTCATTTACCATCAAGCTGAAACGTCCATAAGTTAATATTCCGAACGGATAACCATTTATCACTTTTCTGCCCGAATGCTTGTCCGCCACATCCACCCCCAGGAAATCCATAAAGCTCTCTTCTGACCGAATTACCAATTATTACTTTAATACCTGAAATACCCACGGCATCTAAATCATGGTCTGAATGTCAAGCACATTTAGTCCAGTTCATCAACGACGGAAAGGTTGAGGTTCTAAGCCCAGTCGGGTCCACTGATTGTGTTTTTACAAAATAACTTTACATTATCCTTACACCAAATGCGGGTACCTTACTCATACCTACTATACTAGCGTATATCCCACACGGTAAGACATTGTGTAAAACAAAAGCAACAAAAGGTCAACACCCATTTACTGGCCCATCTATTGTTTCACCACCCAAACATACATTTTCTGCCATTTACCTTCAAACTTCCGAACAGGCTGTATATTGACAAATCTTTCCTGAACTTCATTTACCTGACATTCATCATCAATCCTTACAGATAATCGTCCATATAAACCAATTTTAATCAAGATTACATCTGTAACTCTTATTAACGGGCTTCTAATATTCAGATATTATTATGTACACTACATTTACCCTCAAAGGTAGCAGTCTGACCTTAACGGATTACACTATGACCTTATCTTATAATAATATTTAAAGGGAATTGAACCCGGGACCTTTGGCTTAGTACGTAAATGCTCTACCCACTCAGAAATCCAGGAGTCTTTTCATGCCCAGAGTAATTCTTCACTCATATCTTAAGGCAGAGTCTGTGATGGACATGCAGGAATCTTCAGCTACATACGAGTAATCAATAAATATCGCAGTCTATCTATAACGCAGCCTTAGACTTGGGAGGGCTTTATTCTGCCAATAGTACAAATTACAATTGTACAAATGTTCTTATTATGATGGATTAAATAAACAAGCTGTTATATTTGTTATTACAGTACTGTTGGCGGCATAAAGCCCTCCCAAGTCAAAGATGGCTTCGTTATCTGATAGAGTGTGATCTTAATTGATCACACACATGTAACCGATGATTTCCACACGTCTATCACAGACTCTACCTTAAAATATGAGTGAAGACTGGCCATGAGCACGGGATGACTTTTGAATAGCTCAGTGGTTAGAGCATTGGCGCGCTAAGCTAAAGGTCCTGTGTTCAGGTGTAATTTTTCAATTTATAAGAATTTGATATTAAGATGTGGCTATAACCGTAACTAGCAAATATTATTTACTCAACCCATTTTTAACACAGGTATATTATTTTGTATGACTTCACAATTTATCATTAATTGTTGTCACAGCGTCTTACTACCAGTTCGGATTACACACATATTACGTACTAATAACGCTAGTGTGTTATGGATAGGTAAGGTTAAATTTAAAAGAAGTGTACCCGCATTTGCATGAAAGGATAGTGGAAAACCGTTTGGAAAAATCATCTTTAGTGCACCGGACCGAGGTTAGAGCCCAATCTCTTCTGATCATCGGCAGTCAAGTTTATTGGTGAAAGTGACGCCTTAGACCATAGCGTCAACGAAGTAGGTGTTTATTATTTGATTATTAAGTATTTTATTTTTTGTTAAAATTGTTAAATGGCATTCGAAAAAATCTACTTGAATTTATGTCCCTTTTTCCCGCTGGTGATCTCGTGGGAGGTCTCTGCTATGAATGAGACCGCTGTGATTATTGAGGTAATGAGACGCGCATACAATCAATATTAGCATAGTGACAGCGCAGAAACAATGCTGCTGCTTCATTACGCATGTAAAGACATCACCGACAGCTTGGAGCATATAATAGCAGTCACTTTTCCCCTTGTATTTACTCGCAGAGCCGGGCAGTTGGAGACACAATGGGCCCCAGTCCTCTTTGTACAGTTGCCTAAATAAGCTCCCAAGACAGGGTATTTGTTGTTGATGACCTAGCCTAGCTTAATTAGGAGACAATCACAACAAACAGACTGACAAATCATCAGTTTGGTGGATGGGAAGGAACAAATTCGATTTCGGAGTACCCGCAGCAGTGGCCATAGAAATAACGCGGTGCTCTAGCATTTATCTTGGTCGTCGTCAACGGGGAGTTTGGTGTTCGAATCTTAGCCAGGTATATTAAAGTTTGACATATTTACTTTTTATATCTCAGCCGAATTCACTATTTTACAAATCCCGAAACTAGAATCCGAATCTTAGAAATGTAGTGAACATTAGAGGTTTACTTAACTGCATTAGTCTTTTTTTATTATTTGAGGTATTTAACGTGCACTTTTTAACTGACTGATTATATTAGCGCACGAGATCTTCTATGAGCGAGAGTGAAAGGACCTATTAATTTTATCTTCCATGGATCTTTAACATACCACAATCGATATGGGACCGACGGCTTTACTTCCCCTCCGAAGGAGGTGGTGATACGGATTTTTATCACTCAGGAAAAATCCATCAACCCCAGCTTGATTTAAATTCACGAACATTCCTGAGGCGAGCACTTTACCCCAATAGCTCCGATATCAACCATTAGCTCATAAGTTACTATATAAAGAAAAAGTGACTTTAGAACTGTTTTTTGTTGTAATTAATTTTAAAAAGTAACATTCATTTAACCAGTTAAATGGTAAATTAAAGGTCTAGGACTCAACGAGGTGCTAAGAAAAAAAAAAGTCTATGGTCTTTTTTTAACGTTTGTTCTATAGTTATGATGGGATAAACCACCAATAAGGTGTTCAACATCTCCGAAGCCAATTACAATCAAAAATAATTTTTTTGAGTCGTTAATCTGATATATTCTCGAATCCTTGAGCTTCGAACCTTTTAAGGTCTCAAGGTATTCAAAAATGCAAAAGTCCTAGCCTTAGTTGTTATAGTTGTAGATTTTCACATCCTCTTTACATGCTAATATGAGTGAGTTTCCAACTAACTACAGGGAACAGACACTCAATCAATGTTCCTTGGTTTTATTCCCGTGTTCTATGAAATTTAGAGGAATTGTAAAAGTATTTGTGTGGAGGAAGGAAAAACTAAATACATCTGGCAGGGATTCGAACCGCAATCCTCCCCATGAGTGGCACATATATCAAACGAGACTGATGTCTTAGTACACGTGTTCACAGAAGCGGGTAATAAGGTTATTAACTTCGTAATATATGATCAAGGATGAGGAGGGTATTTATATTGAGTGGAACCACATTAGTGGGGAGAGGAGACGGACAGAAGATCTCAGCTGATGCACCTGGAGGAGACGCCCGCTTGTTCTAATAGTACATCCTTTCCATGGAGGCTCTTTCCCGATGAGGTGATATGATGATGATAATAGTGAATATTATAAGGGTGTAAAACCAATCAAAACTCTTAAACCTTACTTGAACCTAACTTCCCTTTTCGGGTAAATTACCCGTAAAAGCTGGGAATCGAACTCAGGACCCCTAGTTTCGTAGCCAGTTGCACTAACTACTTTACCAAGGTGCCGGTTACTCTTTTAAAATAAACTTATCTTAGTATTTCGAAGTTTTATTCACCAATTAACTTTCGGTATCAAAAGATGATTATCTGACTAGTTAGTTTATATTTTAATACTTGTCTTTGAATCTATAAGCAACTTTTTTTAAATTACGAAATGCTATGATCCAATTATTCGTTCCACCAGTTCATCGATTCTCCTTCACACACAATCTAGGGGCTTAATTAACTACTGCAGTCCTGATACTAACAGAATATACAAACATTTTCTAGAATTATCTATATGGACAAATGTTTTCATTTTGATAGATGAGACGTTGGGTGTAACAGCGCTCTAAATTACATCTAGCCATGCGTATAAGCCAAATACGTATAGTCTGATTTTGGTAGGAAGAACAGTAGAAGTTAGTTACTAAAGTTACTAAAACCATTTTAATATTTTCATACTTCAAGTAATTCTATCTGCATCCGTCACGTTTTATAGATATTATCAACAGCCATAAAATAACTAAAATAGAAAAATATAATGTTATTAATACCGGTCGCAAATAAATATGTTTGAATTGTCTTTACTCTTCTTCTAACTAGAATCGTGGTATAGTAAGACAAGGTGCTTAAAGAGAACATATCTGACTTGATTGTAAAACAAAATAAGGGACTCACATATTAAGGTTAATGTTATGGTCACATAATAATGTTTTATTTTTAATATTTTATGTGTACTTTTTTTTAAACAAACTGATTATAACAGACTAACTAGCTTAAATTATTTTACAGGCACAATGCCCAGTCAGAAAGAGGACGTCCCCAATGCCATCAATAATAGTTTAAAAAAAGTCAATTCTGAGAATCAAACCGAGAACTCGGCTAAAAAGGCTGTATGCTATAAAATGAGTTAAGGTGTAGATACTATTTTTGCCTCAGAGGTCTTAGAATGATTTTACTTTAGTACGATGGTCGGGAAGGCAAGTTTTAAGCCCTGAAGAGGTAGGTTCCCTAGGGAAGGTTCTTATCATTTCTCCGAGCAAATGCGTGTCCGTTTATTTAAGAGTCACCTTCTTCGTGCTACGTCTTTCAAAAAAAGTGTCAATATAGTGTGACCTGAACATAAAGCTAGACTCATACTAAAAAATTAAGAACGTCTGAACCATCTGATTGATAAAATGTAAATACCTTATTTTTATAATTTTTTTTCGGAATTCATAATATTTGTCAAACGTGATATGACTTGACATATTAATAAAAGAAAGTCAGTCCAACATCTTCGCTCAGTCATTTGCACATCTATCTACTGAGTTGAGGGTCCAGTATTCAATTCCCGGCATAGGTTAAAAAAAAAATTATCACTGACGAAACTGATTAATGAATTGCGGTAAGCTGGATATTGAAGCTGTTCTAGAATTAAAATAAATTGAAGGCCGTGTGTTGATGTGATCAGTTTGTTAAGTAAATGTTTGTTGCCCACCTCAAAATAAAATGTATTTAAAAAAAGTATAGCCTATATAATTAACTATAGCACCTTCAGGTACCCGCATCGGTGGGCAAGCGGACTAAATGTCAACCTCGTCTAGTCTGGTTTGCCTGTGACGGAGAGGCCGGGGCTTGATTCACTGTCGGGTTAATATAGGGTGTTTTATTTCTAAATGGTTTCCCACTCTTCCTACACACAAACGTGGCTACATTTAATGTAAATTATATCTTCATTTTCTACACTATTAGTGTAATTAAATGCCCGGACGGGTAGTAAAAAGAGAGAGAAAAAAATCGAAACTAGCTTCTGCCGGACGACACGACAGTGGCCCGCGCAACAAAAAGAAACGCACGTTCCCACGGCGGACGAGTCCGACCCACTAACGAAAGCAACACAAAGATATTGTTCTGTAGGAGCACGTGGAGGTGCATCTCACTGCTGGAGATGCTGGAGGAAAGCTTCATTATGATCGGGGCAATTTACTTAGTGACTGGGAAGAGCTCCCCCGCGGGGAGTCCCCTCCCCCTCTCCTTTTCCCTCGACTAGATTGGCTCTCCTCTGCTTCACGGGATGCCGGAGAACAGGCGTGCCACTAGACTCGCTCGATAGACGAGGGATAGCAACTTAATGGAGGACAAATAAAATACGAATACAAATACCTTTCAAGGAAAATTTATTTTTCTGTCTACAATAAATATACGAGCTGTATCGGCCAGCGTATAAATCATTGTGTCGTGTGTCAAAATGAGTGGACGCTTCGAAATGTTATTCTTCAGCGTTTTTAAACTGGGCTCAGCCAGTTATCTCAGGCTCCGTCGGGCAATTTTAGAATATGCTCCATTGGTTTTCACACGTTAATATAACATCATTAATTGTTTTGTTTTTTTCAAATCTGAATAAAGGGCATTTGCCAAAGGCTCAGCCAGAACAAGTGGTGATTTGTTCCGTTTGTTTTATACTTGTGAAATCTAGCTCGCTATCGAATGTTCATAATATTAGAGTATACAGTTGTATGTATTAAGGCTTTAGCATATATTTTTTCTGGTGCCATAGCTCCTTTGGTCTAAAAATATTGAAAACCCTAAATCTAGACTAGGCCTACTGATTCCTAGCCTGGGGTCCACGGAACTGCTGGGGGGTGGGGGGACGCAGAGTTGTTGCCAGGGGTCCGCGAATTCCCATAGTTCACTTCTTCCTAGAACAGTAACTGTCACATTTCCCTCGTAAAAATATTTTGATGAAATAATATATTTTACAAATCTTTTATAAAAAAACTAACTCCATCAAAGAAATCAAATAAAATTACGAAATCTGGGAGTTTTTTTTGATATCCAAGCAAATCAATTAAAATCATTTTCTCCACTAACTTGACACTTTAGGTTATTGTGTAGGAAATGTATTTTTTTCTCTTAGTTAATAGAGCAGTGTTGGCGACTTTAAAAAAAATAGTTTTATGGTTCATTTTTTTGGGACAATATTGGCGTATATTTTTGTATAATCACATAGAGTGTACAAAATTTAAGAAAACATGATGTACTGTAGTGATATAAACTATCATAGTTTGTGTCAACTCTTCAATCTAACAATTTTATTTTATAAAAGTAATATGACAGTGTAACACCCCCTCCAATACTAGTCTTCACACAGACATCTCCTGGATGACTTCTGACCACACTTTTATACTGGAGTACATGAAACCGTTTATTAAAATGTGAAGAACCACAACATGTGTTTGTGAGGGAGATATTTTGTTGCACTTGTTGCATTAAGACTCAAGTACCGATACAAGCTGATTGTGGTAGTAGTTGTAAGTTTGGAACTGTCATCGCTCTAACCAGAATTACTATTCGCTACCGATCCAGACATTTCATTAAATGACTCGGTGTAAATATGCAAATAGATCTACCTACTAATTATATGCTCATACATTATCTATCCTGTTGGTTTTGTTCACAAATAAAAATGCTGTGAAATTCCAAGTAAAAGCAGTTTTTGTTTAAAGATACTAATTTGTAAAATTTGTGAAAAAAAACTTAAAAATAACCGGGATCCCCCAGATGTTTGTTCCCGAGAGGTCCTCGCTATCAAAAGGGTTTGAAACCTGTTCTCCATGGAGTCATTCCGCAAGCGAGTTATATCGACCAAGCAGCCGCCGCATTTTGGCGAAGGTAGTGAGTGACAACATTTGAGGAAACAGGGTGTCATATAGCAAGCACAACGAACCCTGTGGCCATTAATCTCAGTTTTTAGACCGGAGGCGCTACTTCTTTATTCAGATAGCTCCTCAATAATGTCCTCACAAGGTTGAGTTGAACCCCGTGCCAGACTCACTGCTTCACAGACAAATTTGGAAACACCGGGGATCGAAACCGGAACCTTTGGATCTGTAGCAAGGAACTCTATCACTGAACCACAGAGATGGTCAACCACTTTTCTAGAATCATGGGATATAGTAGCTTTAGCATCCCCCGTCTTACTACCCATCCAGGATATTCGCATTTTCACACTAATAGAGTAAGGATGAGGAAGGTTAAAATTTGGAGGACGTGTGATAAGTACATTCTGTCTACACTGAAAGATAACAGTCTTACCTTGACGGAATACACCATGAACACGTATATTGAGATATAACCACGGTGTAATTTATCAAGGTAAGGCTTACTTAAACAATTCGTCCAATGGCAGCAATGTAAAGTGTGAACTGTGTTCTTATTATAAAATCCAACTTGTGTTCGTTCCCTTTTGTATGTTTCTTGCCCTGTATAGCTATATTAAGCAACATTGGCCTGTTGTGAAAAGCTCGCAAATGCGCCAGTCTTGTCTAGTCTGGTTTACCCACCAACGAGGAGATCGTGGTTTGAATCCAAGATGACCATACTAAGGAGTTACTCTCTAAGGGCTGGTCTTATGACTGACAGATAGCATTTATTAGCCAGATTAAATGTATTTATCCATCACATTTTTATCGGGAGGTTTAAGTACCTGATAACGTTTATCTGAAAGATGAAATGGTTGTTGCCATAGTGACGCGTTTTTTTTCTCTCATGAGGTTTCACCTATCAGAATATGTTTTTAGGTTAAAATCTTGGTTCACGTGTTTGGAAGGCACAGCCCCAGGCTCTAACTATATATAAAGTTAGAACGTTTAATTCACACTTTTATATAAACTGACAAGCTATTTGTAGAGCTATATTTATATAAGAACAAATTATCTAAGTGTGAGTACAATAAATGAAATTTTGTTAATTATTAACTACATTTTGGCAGACACCGAAATGAGTACTTGCAAGACAACTTAGCTTCTGTGCCCAAGTGACACCATCTGTTTACTCGCACTCATTTAGCCGCCATTATTTAACAAAGTGTAGAGCTTTGTAGCTAATAGACAGGTTGTACGCATGCACGCACCAGTAAAAACAGTACCAACCTTGCGTTTTATACATAAAAATATATTTATCCTACAGATAACTATCCGGCAGATACATTCAGTTCATAATACGCGTGAAATATTAAAGTGGCTGATAACCTTTATCTGGTAGCTAACTGAAACCTCCCGATATCAATATTTATGTGGTAGTCATATGACCGGCCCTAAATGATTTCTCACTCTCTTTCAAAGCAAACGTGGGTTAGTTTCATATGCATTTTACCTTCATTTTTCTTACTCCATTAAGATGGGGATGTAGGGAGGGAGTGCGAGAAAAGAAGTGTTTTTGCAGTTTTTATAGCAAAGGGTATTTTAGTCAAAATAAATCAAATATTACTTTCATAAAAATATAAAATTTAATTTTTTTCACATGATGACCTCAACAGTAGTTCTTGAAATTTAATGACAACTTTTATCTTCATTTAAAAAGTTTATCATCTAATGCCACTAGTCTCGAGACAGATATTCAACCAATGTTGATGTCACCATGTGAATAAAATTAAACTCTGTTTATACTGAAGCAATATTTTATTTATTTTGGCCAAAAAAAAGTTTTGCTATAAAAACTGCAAAAACATTTAGCTTTTCTCGCGTTTCCTTAATCCCTAACTTAATATTAAAATGTTGGTAACCAGGGCACGTAGTAAGTCCGGTACTCTTAAAAAACTTCTCAAAAGATAAGCCCATATGAAATGGTAAAGCTGTTGAATAAAAATGCCAGCTTGACCAAACTATAAATTGCCTTTCATATTTTGATACGCCCAAATACTAAACAACTATCACTAACATGATTATTTTAGTCAAAATCTAAGACATAATTATCATTGAGATGACAAATGACCGATAAAGAAACGGGTACTAGTTATCAACTAGGAAAAACCAATCTTGTAAACACACTCAGAACCAAAGTTTATATTCCTTTGTTCCTACGTAGTAGTTTTTTTAACTCCTCAGCTTATGTTGCTAAATTATTAAAGTTCTCATTGAAACGTGCGGACTTAGCTTCCACGGTACGTGGGTTATCAAGATCTTGGGAGAGTACTCCATCTAGGGTAGGATTCTGGTAGAAAGGACGGATTATAAAATGCAAACATATTTGTTTTCAGTCAACAATGGTAGAGTTTTAGTTTATTGGTATTATTTTACAGGTGATGATAACTATAATATCAATAGTGACAGCTGAAGATCACGTGATTTAACGCATAAATATATTAATGTAGTTTCAGTAATATTTGTAACTGTAAGACAATGTTCTTTCTAGCACGTTCTTACTATAGCTTATGACTTGTGTGTACAATAAATTCTCCCAATTTAGCGAGTTATCATGCAAATAATAAAAAGTGAAAATAAAATTGAAACCTGTGTGTGTGTTTGTGTTTTTAAATGGCATAATTGTCTGTCAACAATACATCTCTCTTTGCCAGCTGTTTCCGGCACTTTGGAGGTTTTGACCCAAGTTTTGTCTCCATGACCATCGCGATTCCCGGCCGGTATCTTTTGTATATTTCCCATCAGGAGAATAATCCCAATACTCACCAATGAGTTTGGTTAATTAGGCTTAGGTTAGGTTTAGATTCCCCCCGGTTCCACACCATTATAATAACTACCGTCGCGTCATCTCATTGTTGGTTCGTGTATTTCGTCCGAGTCGGTTAACCAAAAGGAACTTAGCAGTTCCAACCATCCTGACCTCTTTCCATTTCTTTTTGTTCGTGAATTTGAAATAAATTACTTCGGGACACGGGAATCGAACCTGGAAACCGTGACTTAGCGCGGCAATGATTTACAACTGAACTATCCAGGAATAATTCCGTGCTCAGAGTCATTCTTCACTCAGAGTTTAGGGCAGTGTGTGTGTGATGGACTTGGACTCTTAGTGATAGAAAATTGGGAAGGTAAGCAAAAAATCTCGGGTGCGATTCCACGTGTGGCCACGTGGTCTAACGTGCTACTCTCGCAGTAGACTAGACTGTTGACCACGGGGAGATCAAGGTTAGAATCTCAGGCGGGTGTACCTAGTATGGTTTTTTCCAAAATAGTTTTCCACTCTCCCTTCACGCAAATGCGGGTACACTTCCTAAAATATAGCATTCATAATCTCTAAAACCACTAGCTTTAGTAGTATATAGGCGTATAGCCTGAACGGGAAGTAAGACGCAGTTCTAACAAAAGAAGAAGAATAAGAAAAATTCCTGTGTCCAGGTGTCATTTCTCACATTTACGAATAAGATGTTTGCTGCAGTTACAGCCATAACTAAAGATCTTTTTAATCTTATAAGCTTTGCTATTCATGTACAGTACAGTTAACCGTACAAGCAGAAATGTTGCACTTTTATATTGTAATTTTAATCAATTAATAACTTGAAGGAGTATTGAGACTCCATCCGAAACACGTCACGACCCCAAGGCCGGATATTACCGCGATAGCCTAAGGGATGATAAAGAATAAAAATAAGATTGGATGTCAATACAATATTACAGTAAAAAACCTTACCGCAGCCTGGCCGGGATCGAAACTGTATTCCAGATCCGTTAGGCCTACAAGTACTAAATCTTTACAGCGATAAGTTATTTCGGTTCTTAAATAGTTGTTGAGATATAACCAAAATGGGAAATTTTCGCTTATATAAAGCACCCTAAAAGTCATGTTCATGGGGAAATTAATAATGCAATTTTTTCTGTAATGATAATAAATTTAATAAAAGTAGTTTGAGCTAATTTTGAGAATATATATTCTCTCTCTTCTTACTCTTCAGTAAATTACTCTTAATTTTAGGGATGAATAACTAATTCTAGAAAAACCTCGGGGACACCTTATGAAAACCCCAGATACCAAGTTTTAGCCCGATCAGTAAAATGGTAGGCCGAGATACGACAGACAGACTGCATCGCGAAAACCACTTTTTCAGTTTCACAGGGTCAAGAAATGTCAACATACACTAACATCTCGAGTTATGATTTTTTTTTACTATCATAATACTTCTCTCGCCTATAGGTCTAAAGAAAGTAAAAAAGAATCTTACATGGAACATGTGATAAAACCATCCTTTTCCGTTGATTCTTGGGTACCTTAATTTAAAGATAGCTTGAATTTCCAGTGTTGCAAGATATTTCTGACTACAATGCTTCAAGACCATTATATAATGTTATTAAACGGACATTAGAAGTTTATTTTAAAATTTAAAAAGAAAAATGTTGTTCAAAGTTTTGTAACTAAAGCATGTACAAAAATATAGTAAATAGTTTTATCCTCAATTTATGAGGTTCTAATTTAAATTATACCTAAAGTACCACTATTCAGTTTTTTGCAAATTACCTAAATAGTAACATACTTATTGAGGAAAATTAATTTTGTTTTTTATCGGATGAATGCGCGAATTAGTTGATTAACATTAACATACTTATCTAGGAATAGGTGACCTGGTGGTCTAGGGGTAAGGTGTCGGACTTCTGTGCTGGGGGTCCGGGGTTCAATCCTCGGTCCCGGTACAGATTTATCTGATTACCAAACCCTTCCTTCACCTCTGACAAGACATCTTGTGAATGTGGGGAATGCCAGGCCTCCACCGTGGTTCGGATTCCACGTTAAACTATAGGTCCTCCATTTCATCTCACAATCACCCTACCATTACACGTTAGCGTAAGTGCGTATAGCCCGAACGGGTAGTAAGACGCGGTGCTAATAATAATAATCATCTAGGAATAAAAGCAACTATTTTGCTCGATTGTTGGTTTAAAGTTCCTGCGTAGTTCACGCACAGGTCTACGTACAAAGGCCATAATTTTCTATATTATTATTAGCACCGCGTCTTACTACCCGTTCGGGTTATACGCACTTACGCTAATGTGTAATGGTAGGGTGATTGTGAGATGAAATGGAGGACCTACAGTTTAACGTGGAATCCGAACCACGGTGGAGGCCTGGCATTCCCAACATTCACAAGATGTCTTGTCAGAGGTGAAGGAAGGGTTTGGTAATCAGATAAATCTGTGCCGGGACAATTTTCTCTATTATTATGAGTACTTTCATATTTATCGAGACTAACAAGTCATTATTCTTTTCAAGTTTATACTTAAAGCGCCTGCCTAGAATATACATACAGTAGGTTCACCATAGATTTTTTATCTGAATGACAGTTGGAAAATCATATGTTTATATTTAGGGCTGCCATAACTTGTACAAGATCACTGTTTTGTTATAAATGATAGGTTTTTAAATTACACCTCACATTTTACACCTAAAATAGCTTTAACTTAGGTTTCCTCACACTATTTCATTATTTTTAGTTTTATTTGGTATCCAATCCGAAACAATATTTTAAACATAATTAAAAGTATTTATTCTTCGTTTCGGAATGTTATCGATAATGTGTAATATAGTCCATGCATTAATATTTTTTGATACATGTATTGTATTTACTTAGAAAAGAGAAAATACTTGAACTAAATAAAATATTGTTATCCACTGCGTGGGTGCACCATTGTAAATAACTTGTTTGCGTCATGATAAATCACATGGTTTAAATTCATAAGTCGCCATTTTGAAGCAATATTTATTCGACCTTTTGATAAAGTACTGTCAATACTTTTTTTTATTGGAATAAAACAATAAATAAGCTTCGTGCCCGACCTCGAATAAATATAGATAATATAGACCTAAATTACTTTGGTTAACAAGAACATTCATACATTACCATATGTTTTTATTACAGCAATCCAAAGGGAAAATTGTCAGATGTTGGCGTAGGGATACATTAGGGACTATTTCTAGTAACTTTTGGAGCTGTCATCCAAGTAAACTTGAGTGGTGAACGTACTTTACTTACATTATCTAGGTAAAGAGGTAATATTATTATTATTATTAGCAGCACCACGTCTTACTACCCGTTCGGGTTATACGCACTTACGCTAATGTGTAATGGTAGGGTGATTGTACCTACAGTTTAACGTGGAATCCGAACCACGGTGGAGGCCTGGCATTCCCCCCATTCACAAGATGTCTTGTCAGAGGTGAAGGAAGAAAGAGGTAATAATTTTGCTCGATTGTAGAGTACGATCGATGAACTCAGGTGAGCACATGACAATATAATTAAAGCTCAGTTTATGGAGTGTACTAACTACACCAATACTTGCCATGACACTCGATCATTACGACAACCTGCAACTATTTCTAATCACTACATGCCCCATTGCTTAGTTGTTAACACGTGAATTATTTACGACTCTTTTAACAGTGAGTGCGTTATTAAGATTAGTAAATTATAGCACGATCGACCATTGCACGGGTATAATTTCCCAGCATGCGCCAAAACTCATCTAGACTAAAAAAATAACCGTGGGGAGCCAGGTGGGAGAAATTTGAGGCTTGTGTGTTTAGTTTCGCTGCCGCTTTTCACTAGACTTCCGGCCTTTTTTATTTTAGCACCGCGTCTTATTATCTGTTCAGGTTACACGCATATGTACTAACTGCGTTAATGCGTTATGGATGAGTAAGGTTGAACTTAAAGGAAATGTAGAGCATTTGTGTGGTGAGGAGGGAGAGAAGAAACCCTTTAGGGAAAAAAAAACTTTCAATATGCCCGATTGGGGTTCTAGCCTCGATCTCCCTGTTATCCGCAGTCTAGTCTAGCACGAGTGTGACGCTTTAGACCATGCGACCATCGAGGCGGGTTTCCGAGCTATCTCACAGACAATACGAAACTGACGCCTTTGTCTGCGTGATCAACGATGTAGATAGGTGAGCAAGTCATGCTCTTATAATGTGTTTAGAAATTACACGCTAAATACGTAAAATTAAATCGATTTGCTAAGACTAACTTATCATTAATAAAAAAATAATTTAAAAGCCAGTTAGGTGACCTGCCGGTCTAGGGGTAAGGTGTCAGACTTCTTTGCTGGCGGCCGGGGTTCAATCCTCGGTCCCGGCAAATATTTATCTGATTACCAAACCCTTCCTTCACCTCTGACAAGACATCTTACACATTAGCGTAAGTGCGTATAACCCGAACGGGTATTAAGACGCGGTGCTAATAATAATAATAATAATAATAATAATAATAATAAAAGCCAGTTAGATATATAAAACTCAAAACGGTGGCAAACGGACCAAACATTAAGTTCGTTCTGATTTTACCTCTTTTTAAAGGTTGGAGTTCGAATCTTGGCTAAGTGCACTGAAGGTGGCTTTTTCAAACTGGGATTTCAACCTTCTTTCACGCAATTTCGGGTGAATTTACACTAAATTGTACCTTCCTCGTTCCTATCATAATAGTATAGTTAGATACGGATAGTCTGAATGTATGCTAGGACAGAGAAATGAACAGAGAAAGAAACCGTCTTATGGTTATGATAAGGGTTTACGCGCATTTATACCACATAATATGTTCGTAATATGAACTTGTACGCGTATAGCACTGGAATACAGTACTATGCTCTTATTGCACAAGTTACGTGGCTACAAAAGCTTAATCTAAATTAGTTTTAATAATATTCAAATTGTCTTTCCTTATTTAATAATTTTAATTTAAATTAAATGAAAATGGCACTTGGACACGAGACTCAAACCCGGGACTTTTCAACTTAGCGCATCAATGCTTCCCCACTGAGCTATGTAAAATGTGTCCCGTGCTTAAGGCCATTCTTCACTCATAGCTTAAGGTTGAGTCTGTAATGGACGTGTGGAGTCCTCAGCTATATATGAGTGACCAATAGTATCGATGGGTATCAGACACCACAGCCATATGAGACTCGGGAGAGCTGTTATGTTACCTAGTGTACAATACAAGATTGTGATTAAAGAGACATTTCATTTAATATGAACACACAAGATAGCTCAGTGGAAGAGCAATGACGCGCTAATTCAAAGGTTCCAGGTTTGATTCCCGTGTCCAGGTAACGTTTTCCAACTAATTTAAATTAATTGAATTGTGGTCCCTTACATACAGACAGTGCCGAAATTACAATGATTTTAAACCTGTGTGTTGATATTCATTAAAATAACTTAGTTCGGTAAGCACCAAGTTCCATGTGCTAATAATACCAATACGTACAAATTGGGGATTGTTTTCCACAAGAGAAGAGAAGTGACCTTCCTCAACATTGCTAATATTATATTTGTAGCATGCCAGAAATTTTCACGGCACTTGCTAGAAATATATTATATATTATGTGATAAAACAAGTATGGTTCCCTGATAGATTGTTTTGGTTCTTCTATTAATTGAAAGAAAATAGTTATATTCTTTAAGCTTTGAGCAACTACTAACGGTGGATACGCGGACTAAAAGTCAGGCTCTTCTAGTATGGCTTGCCCGTGACGGGGAAGTCGATGTTCGAATCTGAGCTGGGTGTATTGTTGGTGTTTTATCCTAAATGGTTTCCCAATCTCCATTCACGTAAATGCAGATACATTTCCTTTAAAGTATGTCTTTCCCAGCTCTTACCCACTAGTATAATTAAAATGTGTATAGGTCGCAAGGATTGTAAGACGCAGTGGGGGATAAAACTGTTCAGTATTTCAAGATTATTTGATCATAAATAGTGTTATTTATCAAAACAGACCGCTCTAGCACATATGACTTGATGTATGAATATAATTAACAAGTTGTGGTAATTTGTATAGCTTCCAGACACCTCATTGATTAAGAAACTAATAATGTTAGCGTCTTTAATAAAAAAAATAGTTAATTTAAAGTAAATAAGCCAACACTTGTTATAGGTAAATAGTACGTACGATACAATCGGGAAAACTTTCTCATTTAGTCTATTAAAACTTAAAATTATTTTTACAAAACATGGTTTAGAGGCATTTTATTGATATCCATTTTTTTTTGTTTTTGTTCCAAACTATAATAGACCATATGAGAAAGAAAGTCCGATGTTATCGCACCATTTATTTTGAAGAGGACTTTACAGAAGCACCCTCCATCACGCTCCCCGAGACAATAAAAGTATAATTTATAGAGTGTATAAATCCTAATTCTCTTGAAGACAGCTACAATTTGTATTTGGCTTCAGTTCGCGAGATCACCACACTTTGCAACATAGTATTCAACTGTCAACGTCAGAGATAATTGGATAAATGGGACGTCGTTTCATGGGACGAGAGAATGATACAATAAACATGTCAGTTAAAATATCACGCACCGAGATACAATTTTATTTAAAATTATTTGATATGACTCATAAAGAAGCAACGACCTCATGCAGCCGGTTTTTTCATCAGGCTTGCGTTCACGAGACTGTGACCCTTTTGACAGGCCCTCCCCCTACCCTACTCACATCAAAAACCTTTCAATCTGTCCAACGAGAAGGGTGAAGTTGTTAGTTTTAATTATTTTCATTTATTTGAGATATTTAACGTGGAATTTATGACCCGACTGATAATATCAGCACACGACTCATAAACTAACCTAAATCCAGAACAAACAAAACACCCAGCCCCTGGCCGTTAATTTATCATAGTGAAAGGCGGAGAACCCCATTTGACCAATGTTAAAATTTTCGGCCACCACAGGAATCGAACCCGGGACCGTTAACTCAATAGACAGACCCGCTACCGACTGAGCTAAGGTGTAGTATGAGGTTGATTTTAAATAGAAAGGATGTACTTCCCTATTTAACTCGATTGGGGGTGTAGTTTGCAAAGATTAGGTGGAACCATAAATCTCCAGGCATAGATTAAATTCCAGCAGAGTTATTAAAGGAGAGTGGTGACATCTTAGTAGAAGAAATGCAAATACTGCATAATGCATAATATAATACCCATTTTCAAAAAAGGAGAAAATAGAGTGTAATATATATATTTTTTAAGCACCACATTTTACTACCTGTTCAGGTTATACTCATGTGTACTAATTACACTAATGAATTACGGATTAGTAAGGTTGAATTTAGAGGAGGTGTATCCACATTTGCGTAGAAGAAAAGTGGATTTTTTGGTAATAATCATCCTCAGTACAACCGACAGAGATTCGGACCTCGATCTCCCCGTCATCGGAAGTCTAGTCCATTGGGAGAGTATAGCCTAATGCCGGGATAACGATCAACATAACAAACTTAACCTTCACTTAACGTAACTTAATTTAACGGCTATCCTAGTGTTTTTAAATGGAAGCCATCCCGATGTGGTTAACTTAAGTTGCAGCAGAAGGGAGTGCAAATACGAGTATTTTTAGAGTTTTTATAGATACACATTTTTTGGCGAAAATAAATCAAATATTTCTCCAGTAGCAAAATAGAGTTTAGTTTTCTGCACATGCTAATAGCAACAGATCGTGAATATCTTTTAAGGGTGTCCTAGAATTTTTTCAAAACTTCTTAAATAAAGAGAAAAAGTTTTGGCAAAATTCCAGGACACCCTTGACATATAGTCAAGATCTGATGCTATTAGCATTTGCATAAAACTAAACTTTATGTTGCTACTGGATACATATTTTATATATTTTGGCAAAAAAAAAATTAGTGTTATAAAAACTGTAAAATTACTTACTCACGCTCCATTCTGCCGCACCTTAACGTTCACTTATAGTAGGAGTTGTCTTGAGAGATCTTTCACGTTACGTGAACTATAAGAGAAGGGTATCACGTGATCTAGACAGCCAATCACGTTAACGTTGCTATTTATAACGTCATCTGTTTCGCAAGTATCGCTACTTCATTTGTTTATAGTGTATGCAAGCTAGATTTTACTTTTAAATCATGATTGACGACGAGTATAACTAACATAACACTAAAAAAAGGAAAAGTAGAGAGTGCAAAAAAAACTTAACTTCGATACAATTAGTTTGAATGATAAATATTTTATTGCAATGTAATTAAATATATCAAAAGTAAGCCATACATAAAGTCACAGATAACACTGTTAACAGATAGTACAGATCAACATCTATGCTCTCGAATGCTAATGTTTGGCTCAAGCTGTTAAGTTACGTGAATCTTGACAGCCCACTGGTTTCTTTACGATAAGTGAACTATAAGTGAACGTTACGTTAAGTTAAAGTTAAGTTGATTGGGATCCCGTCATTAGACCACATAGCCACCGAAGCAGGTCAGAATGTGATAACTACATATTTAGGTATCTCGCTACTACCAACACACTATAAAGTTGTATATAACATTTTAATGAGATTGACGCCGTATGCAGAAGAAATATTTGGGGATCATCAGTGTGGATTGCGGCGAAATAGATCAACAATTACTATTATTCGGCTTATTTTAGAAAAAAAAAAGTTTGAATACAACATGACGGTTCATCAATTATTATACATAGAATTTAAAAAGGCCTACGATTCAGTTAAAAGAATCAAATTATATGAAATTCTAGTCAAGTTTGGGATACCCAAATAACTTGTCAGTCTAATTGAGGTATGTTTGACTGATATCTCTGGCAGGGTACGGGTTGGATGTCACTTATCAGATTATTTCGAAATACATCATGTGTTGAAAATAGGAGATACACTTTCCCTAATACTCTTTAATCCAGCCTTAGAGAATGTGTGCTATTTTGCTTATGCAAAAGAGTAGGGAAGGGTCGACACTAAACGGTACAATACAGCTATTAGGGCACGTAGATGATTTATATTTGTTGAGCAATGAATGGTAAGGACGCTGTTGCAATAAATGCAGATATTTTATTAGAGGCTAGTAAGGAAATAGGTTTAAAAGTTGGGCGCTGAAAGAACTAAGGGCCAGTTTCATAGTCAAATTTAGTACGCCTCAAGTCCGGCGCTACACTAAGTTCAAGACGACACCTACCTAAACCAGAATGAAATGGGCCAGTTTCCCATGCGAGAACGGCCCATTCCATTCGAGTTTAGGTAGGTGTCGTCTTGTATTTAGTGTAGCGCCGGACTTGAGGCGTACTAAATTTGACTATGAAACTGGCCCTAAGTATATGATCACACAGAGAACACCGAATGGGGACAATAATTTAGAGTTTACTTCGAACAATATGTCATTTGACAAGGTTAATGAGTTCAAATATTTAGGAACAATTTTAACTAGCAATGACGATATTAGATTGGAAATTAGGAAAATAATACAGTCAGGAAATACATGCAGTAAGTTGGTGACGTCTCTCTTGCTTTCAAGGAAAGTAAAATTCGGAATTCTAACGGCTGTTCTCTATGGGTGTGATACGTGGTCTCTTACCTTGAATGACGAAGAACCAATTGAGGGTGTTGGAAAACAAGAGGCTTAGCAATATATTTGCTCGAAAAAAAAAAAAAAAAG
>CABEEJ010003414.1:17251-38321 GCA_901482245.1 Timema douglasi | reverse complement strand
GACTGGATAGAACTAGCTCAATATAGGGAAAGAGTGTAATGGGATGGACTGGATGTAGCTAGCTCAAGATAGGGATAGGGTGTGATGAGGCGGACTGGATAGAACTAGCTTAATATAAGGATAGGGTCTAATGAGGTGGACTGGATATGACTAACTCAAGATAGATATAGGTTGTAATGAGGTGGACTGGATATAACTAGTTAATGATAGGGATGGGGTATAATGAGGTGGACTGGAATAACTAATTAAAGATAGGGATAGTGTGTAATGAGGTGGACTGGATATAACTATTTCATGATAGGGATAGTGTAATGAAGTGGAATAGATATAACTAGTTCATGATAGGGATAGAGTGTAATGAAATGGACTGGATATAACTAGCTCATGATAGGGATATGGTGTAATGATGTGGAGTGGTATAACTAGCTCAAAATAGGGATAGGTGGGATACTTTTGTTAGTGCAGCAATGAACTTCAGTGTTCCTAATGCCATAGAGTAAATATAGAAAAAATAATTAGAACGAAGCGAAATCACATCACTCTCCATATCTTGACTTTCTATGCGTCGTGTTTTACTACCCTTCCAATATACCTGTATATTTAAATTAAAAAGGGGCAGGAATGAGGATGGAAAAATTTAGAGGAATCCGATTTGGTCGTCAAATAGTCTAAGGGTGGTACGCAAGAACGCTACAAAGTCTCTTAGGCCTATTTACACATGCCGTTTTTCGACGGCCACTGTTGCGATATGGTCAACGGCCGTTGATTTTTCTCCTTGTTCCCACATAGTGTGATACCACTGTGTGTTAGGGTGGGAGAGACCTCTCCCTGACCTAGTCTCGTCTTGACAGCCAGTAGTCTGTATATTCCTGTGTGTTCGTTTGAACTACAGTTACGAACGCGTATAGAATACGCTTAGTAGTAGTGTGCATGGAGGAGGCATCAGATTGATTAGATGAACAACGGCCAGTAGGAAGATTCTGGGTTCCTCCATACAGCAATGAGAGAGAAGACTCTTCAATGCAGACAATTCTCCACATTTTTCCACAAGTCCTCCTGCTACTTCCAACCAACACTTCTTTCCATGCGGTTTTTAAAACGTTTGTGGCTTTTGTCCCAAAGCAGAGGTTTATCTTGCACTAATGTTATTAGTTTATCACTATACATGGCGAAAAAAGTGGTTAAAAAACTTGTTAAAAAGTAAAATGTATAGGAGGTGGTTCCCCGACAGCCGTCGAGAGAGTTATGTTGGACCAGCTCAATCTGATTATTTGTGTTCTGCCTCTCTCTTCGACGGTATCGCTGACCTTGACGCCACAACAATCCTCCGTTGGAAATCTCCAACGGCCGGTTAAAACACCGCACCGGTGCATGGGGGAACCGCCACGCTGCAATCACCGTGTTGACTCTTCTGCTCAGTTACCGCACCACAGCAACAGTCGTCGAAAAACGGCACGTGTAAACCCGCACTTTGTGTGAGTTGGTTTGCTTGCATCATCATAAGCTAGAACGTGGACCGTGGGTGTGCTCAGAACTACACTAACAGTGACGTTCTTACATACGGCCTTAAGGAGTCGCTCTAGAATAAATTGAACTGCTGATGACGGGAAGATAGGGGTTCAAATCCAGGGTGGGTGTACTGAGAGTGTTTTTTCGGAAATGGTTTTAATTCCCTCTATCCAAGCAAATGCAGGTAAACTTCTTTTATACTAAACCTTCCTTATCCCTAACACATTGATATAGTGAGTATAAATGTACTCGCGCCAGCATGGAGGGAAAGTGTGAAATCAAAAATAATAAAACGTCTTAGCACATCCAACTGATATTTGAACTCCGACCTACCTATAACTGGCAAACCAGACTATCAGAACGATACGATGTCATACCTTCATATTTCTGTTTATTTTTTTAGAAAGGTTGGAGGTAGGTTAAAAGGGGCAACACGGATCAGTATTAAATTGTAGTGACAGTTTAAAACGACATGCGAATTTTGATAGCCGGGTCGTTTGACTGTGATAAAGGCAATAAAACATTTGCATGGTGGCACGAGTTAGTACAAATTGGCGGACTCAAACAAGGAATTTCAATACCATCACTATAAAATGGGGTTGACATGCCAAAACCAGAATAGCCGATAAAACCAGTGATTGTGGTTTATTGATATTGATGTTATGAAATTCAAAACTTTTGGGCGTTCTTAATTCGTCAATTTTTATTTAGCACCACGTCTTACTACCCGTTCGGGTTATACGCTTTAAGTACTAATTACTCTAAATTGATTAGGAATTGGGAAGGTTGAATTATAGGAAGTGAACCCGCATTTGCGTGGATGGAGAGTGGAAAACCATTTAGGAAAAACCACCCCCAGTTTACCCGACCGAGATTCGAACCTCGATCTCCCCGTCCTCGGCGGCCGAGCTCAACACGACAAGCGCGTTAGCTAACTACGCCACCGAGGCGGGTAGTTCGTCAATTAATTTAAACGTAAATTGCAGGCAAAACTCACTTGAAACCTTAATATAATGAGTGGTTTGCAATGGTGCACATCATTTTGTGTGAATTAATATTTTCGTGGTATAGGAGAGTATACAAAAATATTCCTCCTCCCTTTATTAGCTACCGAGGGGAATAATTAAAACCACATATTTATGGTGGGAAAAGCATCTGTTAACCACAAGGGATCTGGCTGAAACATGCATCGATGGGCACGTGGTGGACAAATACTTCAATCACATCTTGTCTGGTTGATTAGTGATGTGGAGGCCAAAGCATTGTCTCTTTTAGTAAGGTGATTTGTAATAATGTATTCTTTATACTCCCTCCATGCAAATGAGGGTGTATTTCATACAATTATACCTACATTTACCCATAAGTGTAAATATACGGATAGCTCAGATCGGTAGTAAGGCGCTGTGCATAAATAAGACTGCTGAATTAAAGAATATATTAACTTTTATGTACTTTAACATACCAAATACATCCATTTGACAGCTTTAGACCAATACCACTGTCATGGTGAGGTGAGTCTTGAAATTTAACCTGATGATGAAGATGGTTTGAGAATACGATTACAAAAGTTTTCAAGTCTCTTCTCCTTGACAAAGGTATTGGTCTAGTCTTGAAATTGGACCTGATGATAAAGATAGTTAAAGAATAATATGACAAAAGTTTTCAAGTCTCCTCACCTTGCTAGTGGTATTGCTCTATCCTTGCAAGTTCATTTTGATATGTCTACACCCACACTGAATAAATGAGCACTATCACGATGCAAGCTTCCTGCCACACATCATGGGAGGCAGTCCAGATTTTTAAGAGCGATATCGGCACGAGAAATCAGAGTCTTGTATAAAAGATAATTACCGAGTTTAAAAACTCTTTGTACAGACAGGTTAAACAACCAGGGCAAGACATTGCTGCATGCCTCCACCAAGACTGGCTAGCTATAGAAACAAGGCGCGGGTTTGGGGGCTCCATGAGTCATAATACAAACTAATGTTTATTTTGCAGTTTATTATTTATTTTGAGGTTATAACTATACGGTTAAAAAACTCGACTGACTCCACGAGTCACAGTTCAATTCCCGACTAAGTGAACCTTTTATTTAGTTTTATTTAATTTCAATTTAAATGCTTTTTCCCCAATTCAACACAAAGGTGATATCCATGGTTTTTAAGAGTTATCATTGGTTCTCTTAGGTTAACAACTATTGTTGCTGATTGCTAGTAGGCCCTACTGCCAATAATACGTGGACCTTCTGGTTATATAAAGGCATGATACGTTTAGGATTGCGCTGTGGCAAAATAGTATGTGCGTAAAAAGTGTGTAAAAATATAGTAAGATAGTGGTTGAACGCTATGACAGAAAATGGCGGCTCCTTTTGTCTGTTCATAAAAGCATTTTCTTCCAGCTTACGCGGCTTAGTCAAGTTTCAACGAACTCAATTGCACATAATTAACTTCGCATGGACAGCTATAGTTCCTACGTTGTTAAGTTTAACTGCGAAGGCGGGACAGGCTGTCTTTACTCTTTGACTAATTAGTCCCGAGCCACAAGTGGTCCGCACACCAGGTATGACTCAGATTATTATTATTATTATTATTAATACCGCGTCTTACTACCCGTTCGGGTTATACGCACTTACGCTAATGTGTAATGGTAGGGTGATTGTGAGATGTATTGTGAGATGAAATGGAGGACCTACAGTTTAACGTGGAATCCGAACCACGGTGGAGGCCTGGCATTCCAAACATTCACAAGTTGTCTTGTCAGAGGTGAAGGAAGGGTTTGGTATATTACTCAGACATTGTCTGGAATCTAGATGCTTGTTTTTAGCACAGTCGTTAACAATACCACTTTATAGTGCCGTAACTTTACTTGGCAATTGGAATAGAAAAACATAAAAGAAAGAAATATTGTTCTAAATTAATCACCATTGAAAGAAAGGTCTGAATTTATTTTTTACATTATCTTTTGAGTGTATCAACGCACATCAATGACTTTTAAACAAGCAAACAACAGTTGATGTGATGTAGTTTGTCTTAACTGCCAATAAAAGCACTTATCTTGCTGAAACGCCCTTAATTCCATGTACTATTTAATTTACCAAAGCTCAAATTGAGGATGTTACTGCATTTTCAATTAAATAAGACGATTATGTCACATTAGGCTATTTATTGATTTAAATGGCGGATGGTTGTATAGTAACGTTGAGTTTTTTTCGTGACTCGACTTCTACTACTCGTCCAGGCCATCAATTTATTTTTTATTTGGGGTATTTAAGGTCGACTTATAAACATATTTACTATATTAGTACATGGCTTAAAAACGAACTTAGTTATGAAAAATACACAGCATCAAGTTCTCTGACCTTTAGTTTTTAACTGGGAAAGGGGAATCCACACATGTTAATTTTTTCGATCCCCGGACCCTTATATCAATAAGCAGACGTGCTTGTTTACTGGAATTATGTGTGAGATGACCCTCATATCTACTATAATTTAATAGAGACGAGGTAGGTAGAATTTATAGGAAGTGTATCCTCCGTTTGAGAGGGGGAAGAATAGAAAACAATTCAAGACAAAAACCCTCAATAAACCTAGTCAAGATACGAAATCCCTGACCTCCTCAGCAATGACAAACCAGACAGACGAGATTGATGCCTTTGTACAAGTTTCAGTTCAACCAACGATGCATTAATATATTTTATCACATTTTTTAATCACCAACTGTATAAAAAATTGACTTTACTCTTTATTCATTCACACTCAACAAGTAATGCAACTTCTCAAAACAAAACAAAATATTCGTCTTGAAAAACAGAAAAACAAAACAAAAAGAACTTGTATCTTTTTCAATGAAGTTGTGGGCAACATATTTGAGAAGAAAACACTTCTCGGAAATGTGCCAAGTCATCCACTTGAATTATGTGCTCATTGTTGTTGAAGTAATTTTCACCAAGTAACTTTTTCCATCTTCCTCCTTCCCCAGTCTTAAAATGAATATTTCATCCACACGCCTTTTTCTCTCATTCAGGTAGCCTTCGACCTTAAAAGAATCTACATGACCTTGAAAAATAACAGCTATCCTATTTCTTCCCACTAAAAGAATACAAAATTGTAAAATAAATGATACGGCACAATCATACATGCTTTATCAAATAATTTATGATACCTGTCGTTTGAAACAAAATGTTCAAAAATAGGATATCAATAAACTGCCCTAAAATTAATTTTCTTCCGAAAAACATGTATACAGTATTATTAAAGCAATCTCCAAGCATAAACTTCGAACAAAATCATTAGAGCTACTATCGAACTTTTTTGAATTTTAAAAAGTAAATCAACTGCAAACTGTATTTAAATGAATTATCCTCCGATAAAAAAGAATACCGCTAAGACGTTGTCGAGATATTACTACACCCCGGTTGAGAAGTGATGGAACATGTACGAATAACTCCAGACGGAGACTCGCGGTTTGGTAGACTCATGTCGTCCGAAAAATGTGATGTGGCCTTCATCTGGTTAGTTAGAGGGATGAGGGATATGTTAACTATAAACTGTTTCTTTAATAATATTTAGCACCCCGTCTTACTACCCGTTCGGGTTATACGCTTTAAGTACTAATTACTCTAATGGATTAGGACTTGGGAAGGTTGAATTAGAGGAAGGGAACCTACATTTGCGTGGAGGGAGAGTGGAAAACCATTTAGGAAAAACCACTCCCAGTTCACCCGACCGAGATTCGAACCTCGATCTCCCCGTCCTCAGCAGTCGAGCTTTAACACGACAAGCGCGTTAGCCAACTACGCTACCGAGGCGGGTAAACTGTTTCTTTATCACCACGTCTAACTATCTGTTCACGTTATAAGCATACACATTATATTTACTATAATGGGGTAGGAATGAGAAAGGAAGTATTTTAGAGGTAATCTACCAGTATTTGTGTGAAAGTATAGTGGGAAACTATTTAGGAAAAACTACCCTCAGTAGACACAACCAGGATTCAAGCCCGATCTTCCAGTCATTAGCAGATCAGTCTAGCACTATAATGACGCCTTAGACCGTCCGGTCACTGAAGCGGGCCTATAAATTATTCATTTGTACCTAAACATATAAGGACATTTATTCAAAAGCTCTAGGGACATTATTAGTTTGTTGGTTTTTTGTGCACCTTGTCCTACTAGCCTCTTGAGCTGGTCGTATATTTAGACCAATACCAAGATAATGTTGAGGAAGGTACAATTTTAAATGAAGTGTATCCGAATTAGCTCGGATGGACAGATGGAAAGTACGTTCAGAGGTGATCCACCAGCCGAGAATCGAACCCTGGGCCATGAGGCTCATAGCCAGGTGCACGACCATTACATCAGGGGGCCGGTTTATTTACAGATAAAACACCACAATACACCTAGTTGGGATTCAATCTTACACCTCACATGTGTTTTTGCTTTGACAATAGTTCTAATTTTTTTTATTAGCGCCGCATCCTACCACTCATTCGCGTTAAGCGCTTATGTACTAATTATGCTAACGGGTTAGGGATTAGGAAAGTTGAATTTAGAGGAAGTGTACTCACATTTGCGTGTATAGAGTGAGAACCCGTTTAGGACAAACCATCCCCAATAAACCCGACCGGGATCGAACCACGATCTCCCTGTCATCGGCTGTCTAGTTCTTTGCAAGAGTGACGTCTTAGATCATACGGCCACCGATGCAGCTTAGTTAAATCTATATAGCTAAATGTATTTTTAGACTTCAATCACTTTTTTATGACTACGAGAACTCTGTCATAGTAGTCACCAACCAACGTAGATTATATTTACATTTATCATTATTTTTAACTGGTTAAAAAAGAGCAACGTTGCCGTAGGTAGAATAAAAATATTATTAAATATCTAATTTGAACAAATCAGTCCAACAATATTGTCAATACATAAGTGCACAAACAAACATGCAAAATATTTACATCCGGTATGCCAAAATCAATTTTTTTTTTAAATCGGGAGAAAATAAAAGGTATTTCTCCTTTAAGAGTTAGTTGATAAACGTCTAACTCCTTTTTAAAATTCAAAGCAGGCTGTTTTAAGAAAGCTCAAACTTAGAGTAACTTCGTTCAGATTATAAGTTGATAGAGTAACAAAAACCTTAAGATCCAAATTAAGATTATGATTAAGAGTTATGCCTTAAATAATTATTAGATTATAGATAGATAATTTACGTTAATCGGTAAATTATGAACGCTATTATGACAGTATTGAACTGTCACTGCAATTTGAGCTATCAATAAAGTTGTTTAGGTAATTTTTTTGTTCGTGGATAAAGCTTTTACTCTTCAATATGAACTATCATTCTTGTATAGCTCAGAGGTAAAGCATTGCGTGCAATTAAGTTACGACATATGGAGGAATTGTAAGCTTTCAATAGGATTGCAACGTTGTCATTAGCTTGCTATCAGTTGGTAAATTTAGTTCTGTATAGCATGAGGCTGTGCTATTTTGTCTCCTGATAACAAAAGCGACAGTGTAAGTTTAATCCCTGACCACAAAAGTAGCAGCGTAAGCTTATTCCCTGGCCACAAAAGCGACAGTGTAAGTTTAGTCCCTGGCCACAAAATTGACAGTGTAAGTTTAATCCCTGGCCACAAAATTGACAGTGTAAGTTTAATCCCTGGCCACAAAATTGACAGTGTAAGTTTAATCTCTGGCCACAAAATTGACAGTGTACATTTAGTCCCTGATCGCAAAATTGACAGTGTAATTTTAGTCCCTGGCCACAAAATTGACAGTGTAAATTTAGTCCCTTATCACAAAAGCAACAGTGTAAGCTTAGTCCCTGACCACAAAAGTGGCAATGTAAGTTTAATCCCTGACCACAAAAGCAACAGTGTAAGCTTAGTCCCTGACCACAAAAGTGGCAATGTAAGCTTATTCCCTGGCCACAAAAACGGCAGTGTAAGTTAGGTACCTCCTTGACGCGTCTAAGTTGCGTAGCGCAGTCTTTTAGCGTTATTCAAACTAGGCGTCGTGACGCCAGAGCCGTCGGCGGTCTTGGTCCAGGGCATCACGGCTATAAGGAAAATCTAAAACTTATAATGTATAGTCTCATTTTTAAATGTTGGTGAAAAAGTGAAACTGAAATCATAAAATACAGGGTGAGATGTTTCGCCATTATGAACAAAGTGTACGCATGAGATCATGTACAATAAATATTTGTCTACTCTAACTCATTTTTATTCAGTTAAGTAATTTTGTTCTAATTTTGTGTTTTTACATTCAAAAGAATACAAGATAGTAATGTAAATTACGTTTTTTTTTAAATGCCACCAAATTGAATTTGGGCAATTTAAAAAAAATATATTATAAACAGGGGCTTCACATGGAAAATCTGACATATGAAGGGCGGTGGGATCTCAAAATGTTTGGGAACCCCTGCCCTACAAGGTATTTATAGTGGTCTTGTCTAGAATATTCTGTAAAATTTGGTGACTATTATAAAAGCTAGGATTATTTGAAATGGCCTTTACCCGGAAAATCTATCAAAAATCGGACTCATCTGGGAGCTATTTGAAGCTGTTCTCGCCTGGGAATATTTGGAAAATTAGATGACTAGAATATATTTAGAGTAGTCTTCATCTCTATTCTTTTTAATTACATGCCTCTCATCAATATTTGAGTTGCCCTTTCCTGCCAAAGTTTTTAAAACTGAATGCCTCTACAGGCTATTTGGAGTTTGATACAATACTACATTTTAGCCTAGTATTAGATAATATTAAAATGGAGTGAAATAAATCTACAGAGGGGCAAGCTTATTCTAGAAGAAAGGGCGAGTCTTTTCCAATCGGAGGAAGGGGATACAATTTTTTTCCCCAAAGGGAGAAAGTCACCACCCGTTTCCCCCTCCCTCCCATTATTCCACCACTGCTCGACTTAAGATTGGTTCTTTTACTTTTAAATCGTTGGTCACTTTTACTAAACAAAAGCAATGTACGCAAATTATACATAAGTGAAAACCGAAATGTTACACCCATGATAAAATACGTAGTTTTATATTGGACTTTAATCACGGTCCAACTCTCCTCAAGCGCCAAATTAATTTAAGTACAAAATAATAAGACTCCATAACACTTCAACATGAAGGATAAGACTATTAGACCAATGATATAATCTTGACAAATGCCAGTGAGTTCCTCCGGAGGTGATCCTAGATGGCGGGCTGGACATGGAACGATTCCTAAATATTAATGGCATTTTATTTATTATCATTAATGTTTTATTTTATTTAATAAACTATTTAAAAAAATGTTATTCTGGATTCCGGGCTTGGTACCATGGTTTAAATAGTCCCCACATCGTGGCGGGCCTGGTGCAATCCGCCAAGTTAAGAACGCTACCTTTCAGGGTAAAAGGTGTGTACACAGATGTCATTACGGACTCAATTCACAGTGACTCCAGTTGTCCTGTCTTTGTTTGAATCCACGATGGGCTGTCGGAGGTGCCAACATTTTCCGTACCAAGCAACCGCAAACAAAGAAGTTTGGCACTAACTAGTAGAGGAAAAGAAATAATATTACATCCTCCATAAAAACTGCAATCTTCTTAGTCGGCGCTTAAAATAATAGTAAAGCATATCTGGTTAAGTTCTCGTTTTTAATTAATATTTTATTTATAAATAGACTAAAATTTAAAATTACTGAGCTACACTATCTTATCAATGCCTAAGTATGAATAGAAACCGTGTAGGAAGAAAAGTCTCTGATAGCTACAAAAGTTGCTCAAACTACCTATTTTATATATCCAAACGCCAAGAGATAGGATTTGCATCTGACATTGAATGAATTTAAAAATTAATCAAAATGATAATGCTTTATTCATAAACATAGTGTTGAGTCTAGTTAAAAAATACCTGCGGCTTTTTAAATTTATCTTTCCATTTTTAACTAATGTTGGGAAAGAAAAATAGCAGTCAAAAATAATTTTAATTGCAAAACGTAAGACTAACAAGGTTAATTATAATTTAGAGTCAATTAGTGACAATATCTAGCATTTTATTGTAACCCACTTCGGTGGCCACGTGGTTTAAGGTGTCACTCTCGCAATGGAATAAACTACCAAAGACAGGGAGATCAGGCTTCGAATCCTAATCGGGTGTAGTGAGGATAGTTTTCCACTCTCCCTCCACGCAAACGCGGGTGTACTTCCTTTAAATATAACCTTCCTAATCTCTTTAAACATGGCGCAATTAGTATACAGGGGTATAACCCAAACGGATAGTAAGACGTGGTGCTAAAAGAAAAAAGTATATTCTACAATAAATCTTAAAGAAGAAATACTTCACACACAAAAATAGCAAAGAATTTTAATATTCCCCCGAGAAAATTACTCCAAACTACACTTTAAAGGAGAACCTAATTAGATTGTTAGAAAAAATTAATTTAGCCAAAATTTTCAATCTATAATTATTTGGTGTTTTAACGACTTGTAATTGCGTTCCATACAACCACCGACCTGTGAGAGATAATGCTGCAATTGTATGGGCTATTGGTAGGCAGGAATATATTCTAGTAAATCTTGACCCTCATGTGTTTCATAGAGACTTGAAAGTAAAATGCAGTTAAAATCATATCTGGGGATAATAGCAAATACATACATTTGAAATTAGAGCTTTCACTTAAAAATGGGAATAAAAAACGTGGGAAAAAGTGACCTCCAAAGACTTAAAAAAATGTTGAAAAAATGTCCTGTCAGGAGCACCGATGGATGGGAAAGATATAAATTAGAGGAAATATACCTGATTTTTCGAGGAGGGAAAGTGTTTAGGAAAAACTTATCCTAAGTATATCCAGTCGGGTTTCAAACCCCAACTTCTCGTCATTGGCAAACCAGACTGAATGAGCTTGACATTTAAACCACCATTGTGCGCTCCAGTTGCTTAATGGATGGCCCATCAGTGTTATCCATCAGTGTTATTATTATTATTATTATTATTATTATTATTATTATGTGTTTTGTCTTAGGACAATTCCATTCCTTTTGTCAATGAACTTTGACCTCCAAATCGCCCTGTCCTCTGTCTTCTAATTTAGATCCTAGAGTCAGTGTTACGAGACATACTATAAGCTCATGAAACTTGTATAGATGAAATTTACAAACAACGTGTGATTGATTAAATGTTGTATATTATACTGTTTAAATCCCGACAGGATGCCGTTAGGTGGGTTTTCCTGGCTCGTTTCCCAATCTCACCCCCTCGTAGGTTCTGGTAATTTACCGCTAAAATTCCCCCCTCTTTATCATTAGTGTCAATATACGACTGGCCCAGAAAGGTAGTAAGACGCGAAGCACAAAAACCATTTAATTTATCATCTGGTTCGAATCTGATCTTTGTTTAGAATTCCGGTTCTTTGAAAGGCATTTTATAAGCTCAATTGGATTAAATGTAGATACGGGTTTTATAGTTGTCCAAACATTATTAATAATAAAGAGAATCTTCACATAGTAAAATGATTAAGATTAGAATAAAAGCTAGGTAAAATCATTGTAAATTAATTGCTTCAAAATGTTTGTTAGCTAAATCAATTTTGTACGAAAAGCTAAGGTATAGAAAGGTATGTGTGAAACAACTTCTAATTTAGTTGAGATTGATTTATACAATACTTTACAAAACCACTATAAGAAATAAATTAAACCAGTTCTAATCTATTACCATTTAGACGATGCCATTAAGTACGAGTAATGCCATCTCTTTAAGAATGGCCAAATTCTTACTGAAATTAATTCTGCCTTAACCTCAAATTGGCGCTTAAAGTAGAGAAAGAGACAACGGCTGTCGACATAAATTATGGCGAGATCCTCCCTTGGCTGCACAAAGCAAGATACACCCATAGCTAAGGTCACTGGTTCGATAACCCACACACTAGAGCAGGTTTAGGCAAACTAAAGCTCTTTAGCCACACCCAGTCCACGACCAAATTTAACCGGATTTTGAAAAAATAAAACTTTTATGAGACTAGCTGTTTATTTAAAATCTTTTATAAAAAAATCATTTGTTATCAGGTAGACTTAAACTAGTGTTTGGCTCACTTGGTCTGTTTTGACTGAAACGGGGAGGTCATGGTATGAATCCTCGTAGGATGGACTGATGGTTGTTCCTAAATGATTTTTCATCTTTACTCCGCGCAAATGCGTATTCATTTCCCCTAAATTATATCTCTCTCATACCTACCCTAATAGTGTAATTAAATGATGATAGCCCGAATTGGCAGTAAGACGTTATGAAAACAAAATTGATCATTAGATTAAGTCATTAATAACTTTTAACCTATTATTCTTACTGTGAATATTAATTAACCGTTCGCAACAATATTCTTCTTTAACTTGATCATTTGGCATTTCATCTTTCTGTCCAAACGTGCAAGTATGTCTGTCCGGATCTTTGTTCCGCAACAATTGACAGATGCGTGGACAACCATTAACGAAATTTGGCAGGAACAGTCTTTAACCCTAGGCCAAACAACTTAATTACATACTTTTTCGATATAATTATCCGTTTTAAATTGGTAATCACTCAAAAAATCTGTGTATCGGTTGATCCACAATAACTTCCGAATTTGCGGCCCAACTTTAACGAAATTTGGTAGCAAAAATGGCAGGGACCTAGAAAGTAAGATGTGTAGTATGCAAATAGTTTTTAAATCCTGCTATCTATTTCAATATGGTGGTCGATAAAAAGGTTTTCCGTTTAATAGTTAATCTCGATTGATTCTAACCTAAAAATTCTAAGGATTCTACTGAGTACCCTTTAAAAAAAATATTGCTAACTATTGCGAGATTTACGTCTTAAAATAAGTGAGCAACGGCTATTATAAAACGAATATAACATAATATTGAATGTATGTAGTATTAATTTGTTTTCTATATAACTTGATCACCAACGGAATATATCAACTTCAAATCCAAGAAAAAAGGAGAAATTATAGGAGAGGTCTCAACTTGAAATCCAAAGAGAATTGTTAAGACTGTAGTAACTACATACGAGTACTTGGTATTTCTTATTAGAGGGAGTGAGGTCCGCTGTTACTACCACTACCACCACCACAACCACTGATAATAATAATAATAAGAGTAAAAAATGTGTTTATATTTTAAATTTGCCAGGAGTGTATTTATGAAACTATCAACGGCACTGTCTGTTGACCTTTATTTATTGTGCCAGCGTTTGGAACTATAAAAGGACGTGGTCACTTGAGTATTGGTTTATATGTGACACTATATAAAATAAAACAAAAGACAAATACTAATGCAAACAAAGATAAAACACAATGAAACAATTGATGTTACTCTAAACTTTTGAAAAAAGATAAATATATATATATATATCTATATATAGATATATATATATATCTATATATCTATATATATATATATATATATAGAGAGAGAGAGAGAGAGAGAGAGAGAGAGAGCACAGGGTAAAATGTTACAAGCGTTGACTGAAAAAAATGATATTTNATATATATATATATATATATATATATATATATAGGTCTAAAGCTGAATATAGAGCTGTAGGAAAAAGAATACACATTTACAGATGAGCTAAAAAAGTGAAATTTGGCAGGAAGGTACAGTGATTTCCCCATATACTCAGAAAAATCTAAAAATGGGGCTCCGGAAAAGGAAAGACTATAATTAGAAATCTTTTTTATACAAGGTATAATATTAAAATTGGTCAGACAAGTAGAGATACAATATAAGATAATCAAATAAATCTTAAAATTTGAAATTTCTAAGAGTGAATGGGAGAAAAGGAGGTGGGGGTTACACATTTTTAGAATTAATAGTACTGTAAACAACTGCGTCTTCCCAGTGTGATATAAAACTGTAATTCGGCATGAAGGCATAAAGACCACTCCAAATAATCATAAAATAATGATATTAAATGAATATATTAGGGAAGAGGGATGACTTCAATAACAAAATGTTGCATATTTAGGCCTAATATTTAGAAAGAGGCTAAAAAGAGTGGGTGGAGGGGAGGGGAGTAGCTTAAAATATTTCCAAAATAATTATACTCTCTTCTTTTTACTTTGGAAGAAAACCTAAATCTGCCAAGTTTGTAAAAGGACCACCCACCAATAACCATAACAGTTGGATGGAATTCAAAAATAGGGGGTGGAAAATGACTAATAGAAAAAACAGAATTATCATTATGGTTATATATATAATAGGTAGACGATAAAAATCAAATAGTAAGCAAATACAAAAACTAAAGCTTATCTGAAAGGGGATCAATTACCATTGTGATAACAAAGCTAACATTCACAGTACAAATTAGCGCCTAGCTACTAGTGACATAGTCGGTGACCTGGCGGTCTAGGGGTAAGGTGTCAGACTTCTATGCTGGCGGCCGGGGTTCAATCCTCGGTCACGGAATAGATTTATCTGATTACCAAACCCTTCCTTCACCTCTGACAAGACATCTTGTGAATGTGGGGAATGCCAGGTCTCCACCGTGGTTCGGATTACACGTTAAACTGTAGGTCCTCCATTTCATCTCACAATCACCCTACCATTACACATTAGCGTAAGTGCGTACAACCCGAATGGGTAGTAAGACGCGGTGCTAATAATAATAATAATAATAATAATAATGACATAACAATTAAAATACACTAATTCTGGTGACATAGCTCGAAGAACCGTGATGCTCCTTGGAAAGCCATTATGCTTATTATTCAATACGTTTCTGTAACAGAAAATATTATAAATTGATGCTCTTTGATGGATTACGACGGTCTTTTATCCCAAATATTTATGCAACAGTATCTATTATTTTGCTTAGCTTATTTTATGATCGTGCTTAAGTAAATATTACGTTTTAAATGGGTTGCGTTTGTTTGTGCACCCAGTTTGTGAATAAGGTAATATTTTTTCTCAAATATCTAATTTATTAATTACCATGATTAGTTTGTGATTGCATAAAGTGGGCAGCCGGATGTTGAACGTTCAAATTTAATTAGTTTTACGGCTGCTTAGCCGTGCAAAGAACGGGTCAAACGGCTATAGTTGGTATTATAGGTGTCGAGACGTTTTTTCACCGTATTTAATTAGCCATTTGGCTAATATGCATGTATTGATGTGATATATATCATATGACTTGACGTGTAAATATATGAAAAGATTATAAAACGTTTATAGCTAACAAGACGGTTACTTTTTATACAACTTTGACTACTAACTTCGGTGGCCAAATGGTCTAAGGCGTCACTCTTGTTAGACTGTCCTGTTGATGACGGTGAGATCGGGATTCGAGTCCTGGTCAGATGTACCGAGGGTGGTTTTTCCTAAAGGGTTCCCCACTTTCCTTCTACGCAAATTCGGTTAGATTACCTCTAAAGTGATTCCTTTCTCATCCTTACCCAATTAGAGTAATTATCATATATGCATATAACCTGAACAGGTAGTTAAACGTGATGACGCAAAAAATACTGTGGTTTTCTCATTACCTCGCCACTTCCTACAAACTATCCTTATTATTATTATTATTATTATTATTAGCACCGAATCTTATTACCCGTTCGAGTTATGCGCACTTACGCTAATATGTAATGGTAGGGTGATTGTGAGATTAAATGGAGAACCTACAGTTTAACGTGGAATCCGAACCACGGTGGAGGCCTGGCATTCCTCACATTCACAAGTTGAGATTAATACATGTCTTGTCAGAGGTGAAGGAAGGGTTTGGCAATCAGATAAATCTGTGCCGGGACCGAGGATTGAACCTCAGAACCCCGGCACAGAAGTCTGATACCTTGGCCTTAGACCACAAGGCCACCCTTTACCCTCCTCATAATCTCCTCTTAGATTTAGTAGTTACAATGGTGGTTCAATGCAGTAATAATAATAATAATTGTAATGAATGAGATAAAATACTAGGATCCGGAAAGGGGGAGTAAACGGAGAAAGATTTAAATTAAATAAATATATTTTTTAAAGAATACTGTCAACACAAGCTCGTCACACACAGTCCCACTAAGAATTTGATGAAATCTACTTTCAACATTTTGTTTGAACAGTTTACGTAAAAAAACAAAAGAAGAAGATAAAAAGGAAGAAATAGAAAAGGTGAAGGATTTGGACATAAACTTGTAAGGAAAAAAAACGGCGGGCCATTGAAAAACTTTGGTCGCGCATTCCTGTCATGATCGCGCGCTCTGGACTGCCCTAAAGGCCCCTCGACGTACAGTCGCATCCATAAAAGTCAGCCGTGATATTCAGAGAAAACATTGCGTTTTAAGGTTCAATTTTTTTTGTCGTTGACGTCACAATATGATGATCTCATACATCACGCGTGCCTCGAATCTTTTTGAGAATATTGCGTCGGATTAGCCCGCCAGAGGCAACACAGCTAATAACTTACTTACACTGGGTCCGTCATTCGCCATGGTAGCCGAGATTTCAAAACGGTATACTACACTCCATCTAAAGAAATTACATTTATTTTTTAAATAAAAAAATAAAAAAAGCCTCGACACAACCTTGGTGGGTACAAATGTACTGTGGTACGTTTTCAACGTAAATTATTATGGGTGTTTTTAGTGTACGTCTAAGTTAATACATGGGTCACTATACGAGTATCACGTCAAACTGTGAATTTAAACGTTTGACTAAAATCAAGAAAGATTTTTATTTTATCGTATGACATATATAACCGCAAGGGACAAGACATCCAGTTCGGTCGCCTGTATGTAGACTATTAGCCGCTCTGATGACACAGAGTGTTGCTCAGGACACATCTAGAAGGTTGTCTATACGTACCTGCAATGAGATGATGTGATGATAGTTATGAAATTGTGGAGCCGGTGTGAGTCTTAACCTAACTTAAGCCTAACTAACCAAACCCTGGTGATCGTTGCGATCATTCACCTTAAGGGAAAAATACCCATGGTGGCAGCCGGGAATCGAAACCGGGACCCCTACCCTCCTAGCCAGGTACACTGACGCCAACACCACGGGGCTAGTTAGAACAGAAATGTGGCCGCGTGATGAGCGGCCACAAGAATTCAGCGGCATCTGCTTTGTCTGTTCGGCGCGAATTGAAATAGTTTCAGCTCTTTCGGTTCAGCGAGACAACATGAAGAACCCAATCACATTTCAAAATGTCAGGTACGTCCAGCTGGGAGCTGAACCCTGACATCCTCCTCACCAGAAAACCAGACGAAAATAAATGACACCTTAGTCCACGTGCTCACCAGCACGGGTGCAAGAAGAACAGATTAGAAGAAATGCATCCAAATTAGTGTGGATAGAAGACGGTAAAGATTACATGTGAGGATCCATAATTCCATCTCCCAACGGGGTACACCCAGCTGGAGTTCGAACCAAGTCAAATCTAGTAACCTGGGTTAGTGAGAACCTCTACTCCAACTCCTTTAGTTTATATTAAATTCTTTTCTATTACTTCTTTAAAAAAATTCTATTGAATAGCTTTAAACCTATCCCGAGCCTTGAATCCTGTATTACCGGATAGGCCTAAGCTAAAAGTAAACTATAAATAACCAAACCCTTCCTTCACCTCTGACAAGACATCTTGTGAATGTGGGGAATGCCAGGCCTACACCGTGGTTCGGATTCCACGTTAAGCTGTAGGTCCTCCATTTCATCTCACAATCACCCTACCATTACACATTAGCGTAAGTGCGTATAACCCGAACGAGTAGTACGATTAAGTGCTAGTAATAATAATAATAATAATAATAATAATAATAATAATAAACTATAAATAGCACGTAAACAAGTTTATTGACATATTATGTAAAAGTCAAGATCATATACATAGTCTGAATTGCTGAGGACTGGGAGATCGGTGATCAAATCCCGGATGATTGTACAGAAGGGGGTTTATCCTTAATGTATTCCCTCTACCTCCAGGAAAATGCGAGTACATTTCTTTTGAACCCTACCTTCACTTGTATGATAGGACGGTTGTTAAGATGCAGTAGAGTTAAATATTATTATTTAAATGAGCTTGTAAATGGTTAAAATGTTTTATGATAAACAAATTTCCTTTAAAAATCTTAACAGTTGTGCTAGAAAAATGTATGTTTTATTAGCGATCAAGTTTAACACAAGCGTCATTAAAAGTCTTAAACAAAGGGCTAGGGATGAGAAAGGTAGATTAGAGAAAGTGCAGCCACGTCAGCGCAGAGAGGGGATAAGAAAATTACAAAGCTAGATCACACGTAGAAAATGAACCTGCTGAGATTTAAACGTCTGCTTAGAGAGTTTCAGTCGGAAAAATTTTCCATAAATGTTTCCAGTAAATTCCTAATGAAACAACATTTTCAGAAATGTTTCCGTTAAATATTTCCCAGTGAAGCGGTTGGGTTGGTGAATTATTATTATTATTATTATTATTATTATTATCACCGCGTCTTACTTCCCGTTCGGGTTATACGCACTTACGCTAATGTGTAATGGTAGGGTGATTGGGAGATGAAAAGGAGGACCTACAGTTTAACGTGGAATCCAAACCACGGTGGAGGCCTGGCATGCCCCACATTCACAAGATGTCTTGTCAGAGGTGAAGGAAGGGTTTGGTAATCAGATAAATCTGTGCCGGGACCGAGGATTGAACCCCGCCCGCTTGCATAGAAGTCTGACACCTCACCCCTAGACCACCAGGTCATGGGTTGGTGAAGGGAGTGCCTAAATACTATTACATTATGCCATCAAATAGTGTGTTTGGAAGGAAGAAGGGGGGCTGGGTGGGGGAGGGGGGGACGAGGGAAAAGTATTTAATCTGATCGTCATCATATTGATAATCAGGGCCCGGATTTTGGTGACCTTAGAAAAATAAAAAAATTACCTTTAAAATTATATAACAAAAAAAAAAGACTTTAAAATATGAACAAAGAATTGTCATAAATGCACACGACTAAATAACACACGTGCCTTACAAATCTAAACTAAAATTATCCATGTCATGAAGTCTTTAACAACGAAACATTTTCATTCTACTAAATATAATTTTGATTTACAATTATATGCTTAAGAAGTAATACAGCAGCCCCATGGCTTCTTTGGTGCTGACTGACAGCTCACAGCTGACAACTGACAGTCAACATTCAGGTATATACCTAAATTTTGACCGTCAGAAGTGACAGCTGCTAAACACATGTTTTTGCAGATCATGTGGTACGGAGTAGGGATACATAATTTGGTCTGGTAACTTTTCAAAGCTGTCAGTCAGCACCAAAGAAGTCATGGGGCTACTGTAGTTACCCCCCCTCCCAACGCAACCCTCTCTCGAATTGTTGCAGTTTCACCATTAATGTGGTTTCAAAGTTCATTGACAGCATCACCTTCTCATTCCGACAGCTTTGAGATGAAATAATTAGGCATTTATAGAGAAAAAAAAGATTGATTTAGAAATATACTTAATCAACATGAATGTCTTGAAATGGCTCAGAATTTCCTAAAAATGCCTAAAAATGACTTTTAAAGGACGAAAGCCAAGAAAATATGAGCTAAAATTCCAAAGTGACAAAAGATTACAAAAAATAAAGGCCTATAAAATATAAATGTCTACAACCAGAGGATCATAAACTGGATGTATGTAATTATGAGCATTGTCTGTGATGCACTAATGAAAATATGACATGACATAAAAATACGGGCCTTGTCAACAATAAACTGAAAAAAAAATTAAAAAAATAGAATGGCAATTAAAGAAGAATAACTTTCGGTAAAATTGGCATATTATTAAATTAATGGGGAAGGGGACGCATTCTTTGAGGTTTTTATAACAATATTGGACTATTAATCTATCTGGTCTTCAGCAGACCGACGTTAATGAAATATTCAACCATCGAGCGCTGCAGTCGATACGCGAGTTTTAAGAAGATAGCAATAAAAGCAACGCCAATTAGTTAAGTTGAAACTCATTTAAATAGTTGGACACTTTTATTCAAGAAAATAATATTTGAAACTTTTTCAAGGTTTAAGTTTTACATTTCTAATTGCGTGAGTTGCTGATTCGTCAGGTATAGTAAAGAATGGCATAGTTCACTTTTATTAGGAAAAGCCTTTTATAAAATACAAACAAATTATTTTTACGGTCAACATTGTTGATATTTTTCTATATTTATAGTGTTTGTTTTGTTTTTTAAGCACCGTGTTTTACTACCCATTCGGGTGTTATGCCTAAATACTAAATACGCTAGTGGGTTAGAGATGAGGACGGTTCAAGTTAGAGGAAGGGCACCCGCATTTTCGTGGAGAGAGGGTGTAAAACCATTTAAGGAAAGACCCTCAGTACACCCGACAGGGATCGATCCCCCGTCTCCCCATCATCGGCAGTTTACTCTATTGCGAGAATGACGCTCTAGAAATTGCGGCCACCAAATCAGATATTATTGATCTTATTTTATAGGATAGTAACTATCAAAGTGACAAGTACATATAATAATAATATTTAGCACCGCGTCTTACTACCCGTTCGGGTTATACGCTTTAAGTACTAATTACTCTAATGGATTAGGAATTGGGAAGGTTGAATTAGAGGAAGTGAAC
>CABEEJ010003414.1:0-15519 GCA_901482245.1 Timema douglasi | reverse complement strand
TATATATATATATATATATATATATATATATAAACTTATATGCAATCGATGTGACCAATATATATAAAAGTAACGTTTAAAATTATATATATATAAAACTTATATGCAATCGATGTGACCAATATATATATATATATATATATACATAGGTAATGTTTAAAATTATATATATATAATATATACATATATATATAATTTTGAACGTTCGTTTCTAATAACAATGATTCCATGTTTAATAAGTACTGTGTAATGCATTCAAACAAATTTTCTTTTCTGTCTAGCAAACAAGGTTATCTACGTGTTTGGAACACAAAAGTTGTATTATAAAAACATCCGATATAAGGAGCAGGATATACAAGATACCAACATTGTGTAAAGCCATAGGCGCAGGAACTGTAGGTAATATTCCTCTCCCCTCTCCGCCCCCACCCCCCACTTTCTTACAGGGTGGGGCGAGGTTCCTGGATAAATTGTTTAGAAATTTACTTTTGACTCTCGCGCGACCATTGAACAGTAACACTGAACAAGATTGATTAGACTAATCCTTTCTTTAAAATTTCACATTTGTTAATTTTTTCTGGATCAAAACACAATATAAAAATATGATAAAGTCTCTTTGAGGTTAAATAAAAGTAAGAAGTAAAACAATGAGAAAATAATAATTGGTTCCATCCTTCGGTTTTGTGAACGAACTATTTGGCGAACAATTTACACCAATAAGTTTGGATCAATAAAATTAGTTTTTCATATGACTGATATATGCGTCATCTATAGTTCATGCAACGGTAGTTTTGAGCAGCCTGGAATTGAAAAATACGTTCAGTTTGGGGAAAAACGCATGATAGCTAAAGCATCATGAGAAGAACGAACACATCTTAAATACTATATATGAATTTATATTTTATGAGGCAAAGCTTAAAAGAGAAAAGGAATGTATCGAACAATTAATTCAAACTCCAAACAATGTTGAAGACTTTGTAAATAAATTCAAAGGAATGCACCCTGAAGCAAAGAACTATTTCCTTAATTGTGTATCCTTCTAAGATTATTATTGGTGGTTCCTGATACATCTGCAACAGCTGAAAGATCATTTTCAATGCTTCGCAGAGTAAAAGCATTCCTCCCAACAGCCATGATACAAACGCGTTTAAATCATAGTGGACAAAATTAATAATTTATTATCACTAATTCTTTAAGATCTCAAGTGTTTGGAAAAGTGGATTGGCTTTTATATCTGTAATCATCACACTGGCTCCTTCTTTAGTGTGTTCAATAATACCCAAATTTACAAATTGCATTGTTCTATCTTAATCTTAATCAAACATTATTTGGTAAATATTGTCAAAACCAGCAATAGTATTTTGCTCAAACTAATAAATCCTACAGCATACAATAATTGTATTTTTTTTAATCTATCCACTTCCCCCTTATAGTTTTTACTAAACCTAGCTTAACCGATACACAACATAATATTGCCCCCCCCCCCACCTCCTCCTGGACAACAACAGTTCCGGCCTCCTGTGCAAAGATCCTGTAAAATTGTTGATATTCACACGACGCCACCTTCAGGCTGCAAATACGTGTACAAGATGTTGTATCGTGTGTAATCAATATTATTATTATTATTATTATTATTAGCACCGCGTCTTACTACCCGTTCGGGTTACACGCACTTACGCTAATGTGTAATGGTAGGGTGATTGTGAGATGAAATGGAGGANCGTCTTACTACCCGTTCGGGTTATACGCACTTACGCTAATGTGTAATGGTAGGGTGATTGTGAGATGAAATGGAGGACCTACAGTTTAACGTGGAATCCAAACCACGGTGGAGGCCTGGCATTCCCCACATTCACAAGTTGTCTTGTCAGAGGTGAAGGAAGGGTTTGGTAATCAGATAAATATGTGCCGGGACCGAGGATTGAACCCCGGCCACCAGCACAAAAGTCTGACACCTTACCCTTAGACCATCAGGTCACCTATGTAAAAACAAATATAAACATAAGCATGTGGTTTGGTTTATTGAGCGAATGAAGCGAGTTCTCCATTTTAACTCTACTGATTCGCATTTGTAGATCTGTGGTGAATATGTCTTACGCAGGGCCTATGAGATGGGATGCAGGCGTTACAATGTACGCGGGCCCAAAGTTCTAAAAGGGGCCTGGGAATTTACTGGGATCTCAGAAAATGTTTGCATGTATTGAATACTAGAATTCACATTTCCACTACTAGTTCGGTTACTAAATTTAATAATTAATATAGGTATAATATTTTTGTCTTATTATTTTTTACTTTTTTAGATAAAAAAGTATAAACTAAATATATAAATCCTGTTGTTTTTTTTCAGATAGGATTAATGAGTAAAATTATTTTTAGACAGGATTAATGGAAAATGGAAAGGGACCCGAAGAAAACTTTGAAGCACCTGATAAAATTTCTTTCAGAGGCACAGGCTCTTCGATAACTTTTTAAATCATTATCTGATTTAATCCAAATTTGGCATAATTGTTCTTTTTACCTTTATTCAGATCAAGTTGGTTGGGGAAGAAAATCGAGCTAAGGGTTGGGGAGGAATCAACCCTTGTATGTTTAAAAACATGGCTTCTTGCACTAATGATTAAATGTATTTATCTTTTAGGGCATTTCCTGATATCTTATACAGCTGAAATTGATGCAGAGGTGTAAGTAAACAACTATAATAACACTAAACAAAACTTTTTCAATATTTTTGTGGGTGCAGAGGATTGAAGCACGTAAATTGAGGCCCCAAATACACCAGGGCCCCACATCTGCTAAGGGCAACCCTAAATATATGACAAATTTTGAGTAGCTTTTATAACTGTCAGCAAAAGTTCTTATCTAAATAAGACTGTATATAATTTGGAGTCTTAGAGCCCTCAGAGAATACTATAAAATCTCTTTCACTGTGGCCCACAAGTCTAAAAATATGATCCCCTCTTATCCAGGTCAATTGAGTGGGAACGTTGTTTGCGTTTGTTGTAAATGAAACAAGTACAACAGCAATTATTGTCCATGAACCTCTCACAGTTGATAAGCTTTTCGAGACGATATCTCCGTAAAATGAGGCGTTTCCTGTCTAACGTTGATAGGAGCTAGCCAAGCATGCTAAAGGTTCTGATTTATATCCTTGGTGATAAATGGCAAACATAAAAAAAAAGTTTTACGCGTGAATAAAGTTTTCACGTGTATGGTATACTTATAGATCTTATTCATACTACATTTACATAGATAGTAGTTATATATTGACATTTTCATGAACACAAAAAAACAACTTTTTCAATTCAGGTTTTTTTGGCTGGATTTGACAAAATATATACTAGATTACTCCTTCTGTCCCAAAACTAGAATTTAAAGTAGGTGTACCCGCATTTGCATGGAGGAGGAAAATATTTAAGAAAAAACTTCGATACATCCGGTCAGGTTTTGATTCCTGACCTCCCCATCATCGGAAAACCAGACAAGTTGAGACTGACTCGTGCCCAACAGTGCGGGTAGTATTTTCCCGATGGTAAATGTATTTTAGGATTCTGACAGGGAAAAGGGACTTTTAGGATGTCTTGCCTAGCTAAATCCTACTATAGCTTAAAACAAATCTTTGTTCAACTTTTGAGACACGAGTTCCAAATAAGAAAGCATTCTTGTTTAAACTATTCAAGCGCCATTGACGCCATGTTTACAACCTTTGTAACTTTTTAGTATAAAACGATCATGGTCGTGGGCAGGAAGATTGTTTAAATCTTTTGGGTTTTTTTGTTAGATATTTGGTCAAATCCGGAAATAAAATCCGTATCTATCACCCTTTCAATTAATTAAGTTTATTTTGAGAGTGTATAACGTTTTTGTATGTGTCAGATAAGAATATCATAAATACGTATTTGTCCCATTCTCTATTTTACAGTGTGTCTGCGGGGGGTTGGTCAGAAGGAAGGGGGCAAGGCAGGGGGGGTAAGTTCCCCCCTCACCTCTTGTATTCCATCTCTCTCTTTCTGGCACATTTGGATATGGCTCCTCCCGAAGTTGTGAATCAATAAGAACCTCAGATCCAGGAAATAGCAACTGTGCGTGTCAACTTCTGTACCCATAATGCAACACTGTTGTCAAGTTGAGAGCGATAACTTTATCACACCATTCAAAGTATTTTTAGACGTTAGAAGCTTCACAAACAAGATGAGGGCGGGGGAGTTTGTCATCAACGTTCTTTTCATTAATGTCAGAGCCTACTAAAATATTTTGTTTACAGTCACTTTTACTTCAGGGATGTGTTTATTTATTTAATTATTTATTATGCTTGATGGAAATAGCTCTCAGAGTGGTTGTAGCACTTAAAAGTATTTGTTTAATAAAGTGAACTCTATGAAATTATTAATTTATTTTAGTTTATTAAAGCATTGTCATCTGAACAAATTCTACAGCACTACATTCCAAATTTTGGAAAAAAATCCTAAAATGGTCAAATTTTAATTTTAGAAACTTTATTAAATTAATCAAAAATGTGTTTTACTTCATTTTATTATCTTTTAATCCAAAACAAACTATAAAATAGTTTAGTGGGATTTCTGCAATATCAACATTAAACTTTTCATAAAAATTAGGACCATGGGCATACATTTTACTCGCCTTCCATTTCTTGTTCTTTGGACTTTTGGTTCTCATTTTTATTTAATATTAAATGTAATAGACTCGAAATATTTTACTTCCCTTCAGGTTCATAAACTTGTCACTAGAAAATGGTACACGTTTCCACTAAATTAGTGATATTTTCTTAATCTTACTTCAAGGCCACATGACTGAAATTTACCGAGAAGTACTCATTAGATATTCAACTCTTCTAATAAATGTTTACAAATTAGTACAAGTTTTATAAGTGTTATTATAATAATGATAGTCGTTTTTGGGAACCTCGAATGTTGACATATGTTTTTTGACAGTATATTATTTACCACACCAGGACTGCCATTATTTATAAAATACAAAATTCCCTGTGTTTTACAGGGCTGGTTTTAATGAAGGAATTCCACTCTCATCACATAATTTAGATAGGACTGAAATCTCATTTTTCATATAATTGTGTTTAGAACATGATGATTTGACCTTGATGGAGAAATTTGACGGATAGTTGCATGCAGTTAAAAATACATTATGTTCGAATCAGCGGGGCTTAATTTTTCAAATAGTTTTTTATTTCATGCACATGGAAATTTTTCACACAGTACACAACTAGACAATTGAGAGAACTAGGAAAACAGAGGCAGTTTGTTGTGTCTGAAAACAATCGGGAGAATGTCACCAAATAACTTAAAAACTACAGGGATATTTGTGAATTTGGCATATTAAACCCCCAAGTTTTAAATAGTAAGTCCTTGACTAAAGGAAAAGGCGAAGTGAAGAAATACACACGCTAATTCAAATGCACGTCTTATCTCCTACTTTATACATTGGGTCGTGTAACGACTTCAAGAATTTAAACATCAAAATCAAATCATCTTGTTATAAGAACCAATGACATGACTTAATGAAAGATAATTTTATATACAAAAACATTAAATGTTTTATTGCTGCGTCTTACTAGTACCTATTCAGGTTATAGTTTAAAAAAATCCTGTCTAAAGAGTCTTTGAAAAATGAGGTCTTCTCGAAAACCTTAAGAAAAACACGGAATTTTTTATGAAATAAGTAATGACGACCAGTAGAAGGCATTTTATTACATAAACACGTGACACGTGTACAATTACATTTGTAAGCACTTGCTTCGGTGCACGCATGGTCTAAGGCATTACTCTCGCAATAGAGAGGGACGCCGATGACGGGGAGATTGAAGTTTAATCCTTGTAGGGTGTTTTGAGGGGGATTTCTCCTAAATGGTTTTCCACTCTTACCTCACACAAATGCAGGTACACTTCTTCTTTATTTAACTTTCTTCATCTCTATCAAATTAGATATTTTTTTTAATTAGTGCATAGTCGTATAACCCGAAAGGCTATTAAAACGTAGCGCTAAAAAAAAGTCGTGAACTTCAGGAAATAGTGTCCACTGTGCAGTTCATTGCGAGGTGAACTTAAGGAAATAGTATCCACTGTGCCGTTCATTGCGAGGTGAACTTCAGTAACTAGTGTCCACTGTGCCGTTCAATGCGAGGTGAACTTCAGGAACTAGTGTTCTCTGTGCAGTTAATTGCGAGGTGCACTTCAGGAAATAGTGTCCTCTGTGCAGTTCACTGCGAGGTGAACTTCAGGAAATAGTGTCCTCTGTGCAGTTAATTGCGAGGTGAACTTCAGTAACTAGTGTCCACTGTGCCGTTCAATGCGAGGAGAATTTCAGGAACTAGTGTCCACTGTGCAGTTAATTGCGAGGTGAACTTCAGGAACTAGTGTTCTCTGTTCAGTTCATTGCGAGGTGAACTTCAGGAACTAGTGTCCACTGTGCCGTTAATTGCGAGTTGAACTTCAGGAAATAGTGTCCTCTGTGCAGTTAATTGCGAGGTGATCTTCAGGAAATAGTGTCCACTGTGCAGTTAATTGAGAGGTGAACTTCAGGAACTAATGTTCTCTGTGCAATTCATTACGAGGTGAACTTCAGTAAATAGTGTCCACTGTGCAGTTCATTGCGAGGTGAACTTCAGGAACTAGTGTTCTCTGTGCAGTTAATTGCGAGGTGCACTTCAGGAAATAGTGACCTCTGTGCAGTTCACTGCGAGGTGAACTTCAGGAAATAGTGTCCTCTGTGCAGTTCATTGCGAGGTGAGCTTCAGGAAATAGTGTCCTCTGTGCCGTTCATTGCGAGGTGAACTTCAGGAAATAGTGTCCTCTGTGCAGTTCATTGCGAGGTGAACTTCAGGAAATAGTGTCCACCGTGCCGTTCATTGCGAGGTGAACTTCAGGAACTAGTGTTCTCTGTGCAGTTCATTGCGAGGTGAACTTCAGGAAAAAGTATCCTCTGTGCCGATCATTGCGAGTGGGCTGACTTGTTGGTGACGTCACAGTGGTAGAAGGTCTAGCTAGTTCCAAGCTCTGAGATTGTAGTAGGCTCTGGTATTAACCGTCTGAGTGATCTGTATATTTACACTAGTGAGTTAGGGATGAGGAAGGTATGGTTTAAAGCAAGTGTAGCATCATTTGCGTGAGGAGAGTATAGCACAGTGGTAATTCACATATGGGATTCACGAAGCTGAGATTCAAGGTCCGGACTCTCCGACAATGACAACTTTGGGCAACGTTACTCTAAACGCCTTAAAACACGGGGCCATCAGTATGAGTACCCCACGTGCTGCTTTATTCTGGCCCAAGATACCGGGCTTAGATCCTGACCGTTTGCATTAGGTGAGGTTTCTTAACTGTTATCCTTTAAAAAAATGCCATTTAGTTCCTTAGAATTTCCTTTCCTCAACCTATACTCTTGGATTAAAGTTTAACTACCCATATAACTAGAATATTTACCCCTTCCCCACTACATCTTACTGCCCACATTTAATTATAGTAATATGAAAGGAATGAGTAAGTTAGAATTTAGAAGAAATGAACCAGCATTAGCTTGGAGGAAATAAGTGAAACTATTTAGGCAAATAGTTAATCTCATTACCTACATCCGACTGGGATTTGAACGCCAACCTCTTCATCAACGTAAAACAAAACTAGATGAGCTTGACGTTTAGTCCACGTGCCCACCGATGCAAGTACCAGTAGTTAGTAGACATTAAAAATAATCGTTCTTTCGATCTGATTTGTAATATCCACTATTAAACCAATACAAGCTAGCATTGTCATAAATACCATACGGTACAGATTCCAGGTACGCCCTTACAATTTTATGGCGGCTAAGAAAGTATTTCATCCGGTTTTATCAATAAAAGCAATGCGCATGCATTTCTCTGTTGTCTGCTGTGCGGTTGTAAGCAGACGAACAGAAAACTTTTCATTGGGTATCGTGGGCGGGGTAAGGGGAAGTTAATAGATGTACAAAAACATTTTGTTTACTATTCCGGGGCGGGGGGGTGGGGGGGGAGAGTAATTTGTCCAGTACTTTAGGTAACAGACATTTTAATGGGAGAGAAGTCAAATTCATTTCATGGCCGTATAACCGGAGTATTGGGTACAAGTAGGGATGACCATATATCAATATATTTATCGTTTGATATATCGCAAGGTATATATTAGAGATGTCACGATACATGTTTTAATCGATTCTGATTCTTAAGGCCGCATTATACATAGCAGGTTGCAGCGCTGCTTTCTGATATCGTTTTGCAGCGCTGCGAGATTTGGGTTACCTATTACACACAAGCTGCATTCTGACGAGTGATCATCTTGCCTCTCAGTGGAGAGAGAGTTATTTTATCGTCTGCACTTGATTTTGCTGGTTCACTTTCTGCTAAGATGTCTCGTCATCAACAAGAATACGAAGAGCTGCTTATATTGTGCGGGTACTACAGAAGTTTGAAATCTCGTAGTGTTGTAAAACGAAGAAAAAAACGTGTGTGGAGTGGAAATTTAGTGTTAAAACGGAACAATGTCTCACACACTGTGACGATTTTACCTGAATTAGATGCTGATGACTTCCGAAACTACTTACATATGAATGAAAACACCTACAAGCATATTTGGTCTATAGTATAATATAAACACAGTGAGCGTGGTTCACATGAACGTAAATGTTGAGAAAATGGATCCTCTGGTATGGTACTACCTTATCTCGACCAAGCGCACGCATGCGCAGTACAAAAATCGACAAGTTGGAAGCGCAGAAAGAGATTGATTACACGGCGCAGAAAGCAGTCGTCCGATCAGAAAATCTCAAACTCGTTTGATATTTGCGATGCCTGCTTTCTGATACGCGCACCGATCACTTAGGTGTATTACATGATCCTCTTGCAGCGCTGCAACCTGCAACGTGTAATGCGGCCTTTACGTTAAACCTCGAGTTTCTAGATTATTGAACATTTACTATTTCTTATTTTTCCAAGCATCCAATCTCAAATAAAAAAAATTATTCAACTTCATAGCACAGTGTAAAAACTAAAAGAATGTAAATGTAAATAAAAAAAACATCCATTTTTAATTTCAACAAAGAAAAATATCCATTTTAACACGTATTAAAGCATACTATACACAACTAATTAACTAGTTAGGAATTACTATTAAAACGGTTATTCTATCTACAAAAACTCTCACCGAGTAGAACATCAATAATTAATTTAAAAAGTTATAATATGTAATAGATGGAAATACAAGCCTTTTAAATTAGCCAAATAGAGTAATTAACTGAACCAAAATACACGGCATTTAAACTAAAATGAGAGATTATCGTTTACTACTCATTCTGAATTTTTCCGTTTTGCTTACTTGCCAGTACTCTCATTCAGAGCTAAAAATTAAAGTAGCGAGATTCGTAATATTAATATCGATTCTAGATTATTTCGATACCAGTAATAATCGAGGATATCGACGTACCGAAGAATCGAAATTTGACATCTCTAGTATAGGCTTACATAATAAAATTCGATATATCGATAAAATAATATCGATATGCCGATTTTTTCCCCCCCCCAGATATAATGAATTGTATTGGTCTGGGTGAACTGGAATGGTGGTTTTAAGACGGCTTCTGTCCTGTTTCGCTATAATTTGCAGCGATTTTTAACTTTTTAACATGTTAAAAGTTGTTGAAAATGTCATACCTGTTTAATAATAATAGTAATAAATCGATCCAGTTAATAAAAATGGGTCGTTAAATTTAGTTTGATTCACATGCATTAAAGTGTAGATCGATGTCTTCAATAAATTGTTAGACTGACCGATATGTCAATTACTAAAATATCAATATAAATATTTAGATGGATCATTGACATCACTAGACACAAGAATATATTCGAACCAGAAAACTTACCAAAATGCGGGATTTTTTACTTAACAAATGAGAAATTGGCATCTTTTTAAAAATATTTTATTCAAAATATGATCTAATGGTTTCACTGATCTAAATTCCACTATTTATTTTATTATTTCTTAGCAACGCGTCTTACTAACTGTTCGGGTTAAATGCATAATACTTTGAAAGAAAGCTTCACTCTCGCAATAACAGACTGGACTTCCGATGATTCGGAGGTCAAGTGTTCGAATCCCTTTCAGGTGTAGCGAGGCTGTTTTATACCAAATTGTTTCCCCCTATGCCTCTTTACAAATGCGGGTACATATACCAATATAACTCCCTGTGTGCACACACTCACACTCACAAAAAATAGGAAGAACGCGCAAGGCTAGCCTTAGGAACAGTGACACACACTTGCGACTTAGTTCTTTGTTGGAATAAAGTTCACTCGTTAACGGATCAACCTGGCTCCCAGCCTCTGGGATATGTAGTTTAGAAGTGTCCGTCAACGCTACCCCTCAATCCGCGGCTTCGATGATCGCAGTAAAGACAGCCGGATCTCCACCCACGCTCAAAACAACCTGGGAATGAAGGCTTTCATTGAGGAGCTTGTGACGTCATCGAGGTTTTTAAAATAGGTTTGTTTCAACCCATCATTTCTTGCTGCTATCCTTTTGGTATTCTAGATTACATTATATTTTAAGTATTTAGTAGAGTGGGCTTCAAGCACATTTATTAGTATTCATCAATAACTAGGTTGGTAAACAACAACAATGTAGGTGACCTAGTGGTCTAGGGGTAAGGTGTCAGACTTCTGTGCTGGCGGCCGGGGTTCAATCCTCGGTCCCGGCACAGATTTATCTGATTACCAAACCCTTCCTTCACCTCTGACAAGACATCTTGTGAATGTGGGGAATGCCAGGTCTCCACCGTGGTTCGGATTCCACGTTAAACTGTAGGTCCTCCATTTTATCTCACAATCACCCTACCATTACACATTAGCGTAAGTGCGTATAACCCGAACGGGTAGTAAGACGCGGTGCTAATAATAATAATAATAATAATAATAGCAGAGTGGACTTCAAGCACATTTATTAGTATTCATTAATAACTAGGTTGGTAAACAACAACGATGTAAGCCCACCCGTACCCCCAGTATAATCGGCCAGGATTTAACTGTGCCTTTCACTTGGTAAGGAAATTGATTCTTTTGACAAGAAAACTATTTCACCCCAACTCCCTTCCCCGTTCCTAACTTTATCTTCTCGGATAACCAGCACGATAACCTTCTTAGTGTTATTATAGTTAAATTTAAAGAATAGGCTACATTAATTTTTCATAAATTCAATACAGGCTCACCCACAACGATGGACATCAACCTTATTTGGTCTTTTTTTTGTGGTGGGGAGATCAAGGTTCAAATCTCGGTAAAGTCAGTATAGGCGTGCTATTTCCTAAATGTTTTTCTTCTCTCTCCCTACGAAAATGCAATTTGTGGGTAGACTGGAGGGTAGTAAGACACCTAGCCTAGAACTTTCCACAAAACCCCAGCGCCAGTGCCAGGAATTGTAATTTCACAAAATTATATTCGAATAAAAATGCACAAAATCACCTTCAAAGCGTGATTCCGTGTAGTGAAATAAGCCGAAAATTTAAAACAAGGAATGTTTTCTGATATTTAGTTTGTGAGAGCCGTAAAATGGGGTAGTAAATTCGTGATATAATGTTTTTGTTTTATTTTAGCACCGTACCAGTTATACGTTTATGTACTAACTACGCTCATGGTTTTAGGAAGGTTATAATTATAGGAAGTGTACCCGAATTTTCGTGGGAAGAGGGTGGTAAATAATTTTAGAAAAACCACCCTCAGTACACCCGGCCGAGATTCAAACCTCGATCTCCCTATCATCGGCAGTCTATAGTCTACTGCAAGAGTAGTGTGTCTAAACACGCGTCCACCGAAGCGGGTGAGCTACAATGTTGCTACTAGCAAAGTAGCAAGTACAGAGACGGCTTAACGCAGATCCAACACCAAGGATGATGACAATCTCGTAGCGAAATTTTCACCTTCATTAACGGCGTGTTGCTGCTTGTACAGGATAGTATAATGGGACTCACTACCGTCTGTCTCGAGATACACAGGGATCGTTTTGAACAACTACTATAGTCATACCCCAGTTGACGCTGTCAGCTATTTCAAAAAACTAAGCATCAAACGGTGTTTATGGGGCTTTTTCGCCGCGTCATGGTACCCGTTTGGGCTATACACATACATTACGATAGTAGTCCGGTCTCTTGGTTTAATGGTCAGCGCCCAGGGCTACTAGAGGTCCAGGACTCGATTCCCGGCAGCAGCATGGATATTTTTCTGTCGGAAGGGGAACTGGTCCTATGGTCAACATGGTTGGTTAGGCTTAGTTTGATGAGTTTAAGATTTACACTGGTTCCATACATTCATAATCCCTAGCACCACGTCATCTCATTAAGGATATGACGTGTAGACATCCGTCAATGAATACACTGATCAATGTTCTCTACCCACAGAGTGACTTAAAATCTGCGTACACTGGGACCGAACGTGATACTGTAACACTCACACCCTCAAATATGGCATACGCAAAAAAATAATGAAATTAAATGTTCCAGCATTTAAATGGTAAAAGAGTGGGAAACCATTTTGTTGAACTATTATTCTCAGTACGTCCAACCAGTAATATCCCCGCCACCAAAAATTCAGTCCAATACGAGTGTGACGCTTCAGACCATGTGACCAATGATACGGGTAGTTTTGTTATAAGTAAGATGATGTATATGAAATAATATGCCTCCTGTAGGAATGATAGGGCGAGACCAACCATACAATGATAATTATAGGTACAAACCAGGATTCAAACTAAACTCCTAAGACCTTTCCAACCAGTCGGATACAACGACGGACTACTGTCTGATTTATATGGGAATACATTATTTTAACAACTAAAAAAACTCTAGTTGTTTTTGTAAGTTAGATCTAAAAGAGTTGTGTTAGGCATGCGGTCGAACACAAACATTGGGTTTCGATACTGTACTCATTAAAAGTATCGAAAGAAAAATATCAATACCGTACTAGCATCGAAAGAAAAGTATCGATAATATTAAGCGTCAGTATCGAAATTTTAATCTGGAAAAATATTTTTTCTTCTCTAGTAATAATAATTTCAACTTTTGCATAGTAATTATTTTTCCTATTTATTTAAAAACCAAAAATGATCATAGATTTTAATCATCTAAAACAAAATTTACAAGATGCTTTTTCGCTATCCAACTTTTTAAAACTTCCATAATTCACTTCTGAGGGGTGCCCCTTTTTAACTAAACTTGTCGTTTGTATAATCTATCAATATATATCATTAGCTATTGACGAAGAATAAAAGAATGGACGCCTTTCCCTGCTGTATCTGCTTAAACGACGCAAATAAACTTTTCTTCTTCGTCTCCTTGGGGCGCCATTTAGTTGACTGAGTTAATTGATTTGTACAAAAGCTTCATTTGTTCAGTTTGAGATGACCGCTCTCAATGATAAAGGAAAGGGTAGTAGTAGACTGGTCGTTACTCAACCAGTCGAGGATCAGGCTGTATTGATGAAAGAACAGCTATAAGGCATTCACGAGCTAAGTTTACCTGGATGACAGCTCGAAATGTGACTAGAAGTAATCCCTAATATATCACTACGCCAACAGCTAACATCTATCACTTTGGATGACTGTAATGAAAACAGTTGGTAATATATTAATGTGATAGTTAACCACAATGATTTAGGCCAATATTATTTATATATTTATTTGAGGTCGGACACAAAGTTTATTTATAGTTTTATTCCATTTCAAAAAATATTCACACCACTTTCACAAAAACCTCTAACGAACATAGCCTCAAAATGGCGACTGACGAATCTAAACCATATGATTGAACATAACGGTAAACAAGTTTTTTTTACAATGATGCGGACACGCAGCTGATGAAAATACTTTATTCAGTTAAATATTTTAAAATACGATAAAATAATCATAAAATCATTTGTTGTATGTAAAAGAATGACAACAATTTTCTCTTTTCCAAGTAAATAGGATGCCTGTATTAAAAGGTATTGATGTGTGCACTGTATTACACAAAATCAGTAACGTTCCAAAACGAAAAATAAGTACTTTTAATTATGTTTAAAATATTGTTTCGAGTTGGACGAAAAGAAATTATTTAAAAAAATTAAATGGTATTAGAGAACTTAAGATTACGTTATCTTAAATGTAATATATAACAGGTAATTAAATATATTTATATTTCTAACAAAACTGTGATCTTTTACAAGTGTTGGCAAACTAAAACCTAAACATATGATTTTAGAACTCTCATCCAGGTAAAAACCTATCGTGAATGGAATATATGAATTATTATAAGATAAAATCGATTGAATGCTAGAGTGCTATAGAGAGAAAATGAGTGAGAAATGAAAGTGTCATTTGTTTAGTTCCAACATTAATGAAGATAACAAGAAAAAAAAATTCTTTGATATCAATCCGATACCGAAGGGTGAGTACTAATATAAATAAAAGTATTGAGTAAAAATACTAGTATCGAAAGGAAAATATGGATATTAGTAAAGTATCAATACTTTTCCCATATCCCTAGTTACGACCATACACAAGAGCGAGAAACCTCGTATCAAAAACACACAGGGTAAAAACAACTGCATAATGTGTTAACATGACAATCATGTTGTAAGCAACCCCCTTACTCTTTACAACAATAAAATAATCAAACTACATGGGACAGCCTCCTTAATCTTAACAATAGACGTTAGGTTAGGTGTTTCCAAGCGGGGCTCAGAGACAACAAACGATGGTACACTTTTGATGCACCTACATTGTGCGCCTCTAATGCACTCCAAAACAGGCACACAAATTCAACCTGTGAGCCTTGAGTACGAAGCCGGTTTTATCCCTTGATCAGAACCAGCAACGTTTCATAAGGGATTGTGGGCCCTCCTCTGTACATTCGTCTGGATTCTAGAAGAAAGGAAGTCCTTGGGACAAGGTTTCGCGTCGGGCAAACTTCTCCGACACGGATTTTTTTAAAAGAGAGGATCCACTCCCCATGTACGAGCTTTTTGATGCTCCCCTTATTGTGTATTATATTTTGGTTGAGTGTCGTAAGTATCCCCTATTTGCCTAGCTCAGTGATGTACAAATTTACTTACAGGAGAGCCAAATAAAAAAAGTTAAGAACATTGGCGGGCCAAAGTTTTTATTTATTAAATTGTCCTCAAAATTCATTAAAAAATATGCTGTAACACACATAATAGACTGTCATGAATAAATTTTAATACACTGAAAATACAAATAAATCATAAATACCCTAGTAGGTTAGAATGTTTTGAGTTCGTTCAGAAGATGACGGACAACGTGTGAGATGAGGGAGACTGTGAACGAGCTTCCATCATTGTTTTATAATCTGGTTTAAACTGTGAGGAGGTGAATCTCAGGAGAGAAGACAGACGCTCATCAGTAAGTCAATTTCTAAGATCACTTTTCCTGAGTTTAAACTCTGAGGAGGTGAATCTCAGGAGAGAAGACAGACGCTCATCAGTAAGTCAGTTTCTAA
>CABEEJ010003413.1:25722-83029 GCA_901482245.1 Timema douglasi | reverse complement strand
CACCCTACCATTACACATTAGCGTAAGTGCGTATAGACCGAACGGGTAGTAAGACGCGGTGCTAATAATAATAATAATAATAATAACAGATGGCCTTGTAACAAGTGCATTTGATGTTCTTCTTGAGTGCTGCCTGGGTTCGAGGAATGTTTTCTATTGCTCTAGCTAGACTTCTGTGTGAAGAGCTGATTCCTGGCACCATTAACCTCCGTGATCTCACTGGTTTGGTCATACATCAGCACAACAAATCATTCCGACAATATCATTAACTCTAGACTGATCTCAATTGGAATTGGGAGACCTGGTGGTCTAGGGGTAAGGTGTCAGACTTCTGTGCTGGCGGCCGGGGTTCAATCCTCGGTCCCGGCATATATTTATCTGATTACCAAACCCTTCCTTCACCTCTGACAAGACATATTGTGAATGTGAGGAATGCCCGAACGGGTAGTAAGACGCGGTGCTAATAATAATAATAATAATAATAAAAATCAATTGGAATTGATAGGCATGACCTGGGTTGTGAAAACCCCGAGCTTATTGGCCAATTACTTTGGGCGAGCGGAAAGGAATGAGTTGCCACCCCCTAGACATTGGGCAAGGTCATTAGAGCCTCCCTAGCTTGCCTTGCGTTTTTTCAAGTAGCAAGCCCCGGGTTTCTTATTGTGCAGAGTAGAACCTTTTGGAAGAAGAATTGCTTAAAACACAGTATTCTTGGAATATGAACCAATATTAGTTTTAAAATTAATAATTTATTACGTGTATATTTATTAACAATTTAAACATTAGTGTGTAGACAGTTCGCACAGACAGCATTGAATTAAACAAAAACTAGTCCATATCATTTTGGATATGAGCAGGACTAGCATACCCAGAGAACACGCCACTGCCAGATATAAACATAAATAATGCTCACCAATAGGTCAATTTCACAATGAGACCCCGTATCACTTGAATTGGCTCCCAATCGCGGGGTAAATAGCTCAATAAAAAACCGTATCAACAAATAGGTAGTATGTAAACGTTAGGCCCAGTGGAGTGAGAGCTATATTGGATTTGATCTCTTACCTACCTCAGAGGTCGAATTTAACTTCCCTCAACATCTAAATATAAACACTATTGTGTCTACCAACTATAGTAGAGATTTCATACTTTTTTCATAAAAAACAGAATTGTTACGATTTGTTCACTTACGCCAATACATTACAACCGTCATGGCTATTATATTTTAAAAACCACGATTAGGAAGGGAGAATTTTGGAGTAAATGTAAAAGTATTTGCGTGGAAGAAGAGTGAAGAAAGATTTTAGGAAAAGTTGCCCTCTAACAAAAACGTTCGTTTCTTTTTTTTTACTATTTTTTATTTTTAGTGTTATCTATCTAGCTACTCACCATATTCACAAGTTGCACCTATTAATCTGATAATACGGAATGAGAAAGACTACCAAGACTACAAATCTACCTGAATTCACCTATACAGCTATAGAAAAAAATATTAACTAAAAAAACCCCTACTGGGAATGAACCACAGCCCCGAAAATCGGCCAATAAGTACGATACAGCTAGAGGGATCATTTAACTATTTGTTCCTGGAAAATTGGTTCTTAATTAGGTAAAGGGCTGTTCAAAGTTTCCCTCCTTTGTAAGAGACCTTTAGAAAACATTCCTCAAACCCAGGCAACACTCAAGAAGCACATCAAATGCACTTGCTACAAGGCCATCTGCTGGAACCAGATATTGGTCATGGATCCAGATATGGAGGACCCCTCTGACTGGGCTGGACAAAGGGGGCAACTGAATAGCAGCATCTTTGGACCACTCTCCATAAAGCATAATATTCGTACCATGAATTGACCCACTGTGGTTTTAAGGAAGGGTGTACTGGACGCTGCAGGTGCTCCAAAGCGCCACTCAAGTGCACTGCACTGTGCTTATGTTTTGGAGTTTGATAATTTTGTTAATTATATATGCTACATATTATATTTCTTCATTAAATATATTTTACATTGTTAAAAAATAAATACGCTATACAGGCTATTCACGTTTATGTACGACAATATTGACCTATGCCCTTGACCTAACTGCAATTTCTTGAATTCTGGAGATCTATGGATTGTCCCCTAAAAACGTACATCCCTACACTATTTGTAAATGACACCTTAAATGCCTTTCTACGCTATTTGCTTCCTAAGTTAAGCGTATTTAAACATTAGGCCCAGTGGAGTGGCGGCCATATTCGATTTGACCTTTCACTGACCTCAGAGGTCAAATATAACTTCCCTCTACATCTAAATATAAGCACATAGTATATATTAACTGTGGTAGAGAGTGACCTGGTGGTCTAGGGGTAAGGTGCTGGAAGTCCGGGGTTCAATCCTCGGTCCCGGCACAGATTTATCTTATTGCCAAAACCTTCCTTCCAACACTTGCTCTGCTTGTAATAGAGATATCTACCTTATAATGTAGCTATGAATGCCAGTCAACACTCCTCCCTCGAAAGTGGGCTGTAGAAAACATTCAATAATAATCATTATCCCCGCTTGTTCTATCTTAGTGAGCCTCGTGTAAAGCATTGATCGTTACCCCTCTAATATGTATCCTCCTTGGACTCGCAGTATTAGAAAGGTCTTAGTTAGTGCTAACAATCCGTTTAAAATCGTTATTTTAACGGTTAACGTGCGTGTCAAACGTATCATGGTTGTTGATCCACTTGCCTGCTCTAATTTCCCGAGAGACAGATGTGCGTGAACTGGATGGAACGGATTCGGAGGGAAATCGTTTTACGTTTTGATCTCTGTTGAGGGTATACTACAAAAACAAGACTTTATTGTTGTTGTTTTTATTATTACTATTACTTCTAATATCATGTTTAATATTATTATAATTATGTCTGGCATTATTTATATTATAAAAATAAAAATTTAGACTCCGGCCTATCTTGCAGGTGTGTGTCAAGTCCTTTGCACAATTTATATACTCGTTAGGGAACAGGACAGGATCAACAGAGAGTAATTTGAAGCAACGGCTAGCTAGCTATTTCAACTGTCACAGCGCACAGATTAAAATGATAAATTACAATAGTTCTCCGCGGCCACACAAGTCTGTTACAAATAAAGATGGCGGATATAATGTCCGTCAGTTCCCAAAGACCAAATATATATACTCCGATTACCATAAGATAATTCTTCTAGAATTTAGATCAAATTAAAATTAGATATTTAAAAATGGCCCGTGAATGAGTGACACCATTATCGAAAGCGATCATAAAATTAGTAGTTATAGATCATTTAATGACCAATCATCTCACCTAAAGGTAGTTATTGTATGATTGGAATGTTTTTACCATCTACTAGGTCGTATATACCAGTGGTTATTAACCTTTTATTGCTCGTGGCCCCCTAAATATCCTAAAATATATTCGCGGACCGCCAAGTTTTAACTATCATATTAATCATTAAGATGCATTTTAAAATAGTGGTTTTATTTTCTGATTATAATAACAAACAAATAAAAAACAGAAATTAACCTACCTAAATGTACTATAATGGGACCTCTCTCTGCTGGTCTCATTAACCTCGGTCTTTAAACCATTTAAAAATAAGTCAATTTGAACATATTCATAAGACACAATGGGTTTAAAGGTTCCCAAATAACCTTAGCTAATTTTTTTTAAATTATATAAAGTTATTACTACGAGGATAGTAAGCAAACAATTGATTGTAGCTTATGTGTAATTTACTAGTAAGGTACCTGTTGTTTTGAGTTATTAATTTATTTATTTGTTTACCATAATAGGAGGTTTCTAATTTTAATCCCTTCCAAAATTATAAATAAAAACTTAGGGCTCAAACTTTTCTACAATAAGCACCGTGTTTAGCCGTTAAAGTCGTTAGTGAAAACGCATGAGGCGCTGATGTGGCAAGATTTTGAAACTCTTGATGAAACAGTTTATAGTGAACTTGCAGTATCACAACAGATAAGGATAATAATTTAAAAAAGTTTTCAAAGGTTAAGCTTGGGTATTATTGACATCAATCCTTTAAAAATAGATGGGGGTTTATTTAAGGCAAGACATGTAATCGAACTAACTGAAATTTAAGATGCAAATTCAACATAGAAACATATAAAGTTTTATAATAAGGCAGACGTGTGTTTGTTTAACACCTTTTAAAGTTAAAGTGTATAATCTTTGTCCAACAACCTAAATATTAAAAAATGGGTTTGCCTATAGTAAATTTGCCATAAATTATTTCATTTATAGTTTTATAACTACAAGTTAATCAATTCAAATTAACCCGTAGCTTAATCTGAAAATTGTCAACAAAATAAAATCTAGATTAGGAATAGTTGCATTTTTGGTTTGTGTATTTTACATTAGCCTACCATGCCAACATTGAATAATAAAATTATTATTATTATTATAAGTAACAAGATCTTATAGCACAACTTAGGCCTATGTCATATTTTACAAAGTAGGGCTATGTCATATGATACAAATTAGCAAGTCCCTACTAATGGGAAAATTAATTACAGTTGTATTTTTATTATTTATAATTTGGCCCATACCGCCCATATCATACACATATTTACAAATCTGCAATAACATCTTAAATAAGCTAATTAGTTAATTAGTTTGTCATATCATCAAGGCATTAGGCAATTAGATTTCAAAGCACCTTAGTGACTAGGACTCGTTCTTTAGGAATTGCGAGAGGGTTAATTTATACTGATTTTAGTTTAATTTACAGATATAGTTCTATGCTATTGACATTTATTATTTATTGACAAAGTTATTGGCTGTATTCATTTATGAAAATGAGCCAGGATAAAATTAATTTAGATAATAACAGATCTATATTATTTTTGTTGACTATCTGAACCCACTTGTTTCATTTTATTCATCACATTCTTATCAAGGAAATTGTCAAATGCCATGTAATTCTTAGTGTTTTTAAAACGATTTGAACATATAACACTACAACAAATCTTATTTCATATTTCGACACTTTTTACATTGATTCAATGTGTATGTGACCATCTAGCGGCAGAATCAAGAACCATAGCGACACCATCTCGTGCTGCCATCTTGGCGGAGAAGAATGGTACTGCTTGCATTTGAATGGGGTTACTTTCCTCTGCACCATTCAATCCTAGCTCTTTTGTCACTCAACCCCTTCTCCCTCATTCCTGGAGGCAAGTTTGACTAAAGAAGTTTAATTTAAGGGGGACATTTTAACTAGGTAGTCTAATTTGTTCGATATTATTATTATTGTTATTAGGCTTGAGATCGCTCACAACTCTTCCCGGGCGTTTGCGTGTGTGGGCCCCCCGGTGCTGCGACCACGTGTTTCTAAAAACAAAAAAATAGCGTTGTGTACGACTTTGGTTGAGACGTTGAGTGTACCTTTTGAAACTTTAAGTTTATATAGAAATCTTATTGAAAATTCGTGCTTAGTATGCTAATCGCTGGTACCTTCATTTAGACAGCCCGCCCCCGGAAAGCTTGGTGTGTGTGCGTATCAATACCACCAGGTGACCCCTCGCCACGTGTCTACCTCACAGATGTTTATAATATTTGAGAGTGTGTGCTAAAACTACCCAACTGTCCCCCATCTGTCACCCAGTTCACTAGTTGTGATCTCAGCATGATGTACAGATATAAATGTATTCTTCCACCACGCAGTGACCTCAAGGACTCCACACAGGGGATCAAATTGTACCTACAAAGTACTGTGTTGTTTCACTTTATTTACCAGTGCTGTAATCTGGGACACCCGCTTGACTTCGGTGGATCCGAACTGTCCTGATGTTCCGCCCTACTGGCGTGGGTGGTTTATCCCCCAGCCCACTCCTCCCCCAAACGATTGCTGTCAAAGGCCTAAGTAGTAGCGAGGGTTCAGGGCAGGCAGGATAGGTTCAGCTATCCCAAAAGGTTTTGAAAAAGAAGAGTAAACATTTCTTTACATAAAACATATTTAAAATTGAAACGTTAATAGTAATTTTTAGAAAAACTTAGTGACCAGCCAGCGCGTGAAGCGAATGTGTCAGTTCCTTTTGGCAAGATAAGCTGATACCTTTAAGCCTAACGCACCCAGATAATCAAGCCTGAGGGGAGCTAGGAGGGTAATGCGCGCGCAACTGTTTATCCAGTCATTGAAGTCGACCAGTAAGCCGACTATCCCCGGCTCATGAGTGTTATATTCTGAGCATATAGAGCGTGTTCCTACGGTTTATTTCAGTGTAGATTAGTTTAGTTTTGTGATTGTGACTTGAATGCTAATATTTTGTTGGGTTGTTTTAAATTTCGTATTATAATATATATGAGTAATGTTTTAGGATTTAGTGTATGTACCGTAGAAAAAAATTGGAGACGCTGTAGACATCAACAATGACTCTTTCGGTTCAGTTGACTTTTTGTTCAATAATTCTACTGAGGTTTTGTCTTTTGAACGAAAAGTGCATTTATAATGAAAAATAGTAAGACCAAAATTAAATATTTCACAGGAGGTATAGCAAAAGATAAAAACATGAAAAAATGGTAGTAGTAGTTGTTGTTGTTGTAATGTATAACATAACTTCATAAAAATCTCATTTTCGACATCACTAAGTGTGCCCCTTTATGAGAGTTCATGACCCAGCTTACTCAAAAATTATCATGGCTCTTCACTGCAGGACCTAAGAGAGTACCTAGGAGACAACGTGGTGCCTAGAAGTTCCCATGTTAAATTTGGTAATACGCGGGACTTAAAATAATGAATACACATTTTAACTTTTCAAGTGTTGCATCATCAGCCCACAACATGAATGAATAAATAGGGTGTAACCTTTCGTTTATGTTATAATGTTATTATATAGTGCCTTAACAGATTGATTTGTCTATTATGTTACTGTATTTCTAATTGATATAATCATTTATATTTAGGTTAGACTTTTGTCCGGGTGTGTTTTAAGAATGTAGTGTATTGGAATAATTAATATTGAATTGACTTGAATCTTTATTTGGTTGTGTCAAAATTAGTTTCATCTCAACATCTACTAGGCATTATTTCCTTTCCTTTTTATATATCCATTCTAGCTTTACTTGGCGGTCCCGATGAGAAATATCTGTGTCTCCACCCATTTTAAAACTGAGGTAATAGTAGATTATGATCCCCCCCCCCTACCTCGATTATATATAAGTTTAGTAGAGATCTTCCCTCCCTCTCACACTTGCTTCACGCCCCAAATGTTTACAGATTTGGCTTATATATGAAGTGGTGGCAGTTTTGGAGTAATCAGGGGAGATTTTCTATTAATTGCATCGAAATTAATATAATTAAGCCAATTTTAAACATGTTTGTACCATCAACATCAATAAGCTATGCTACAGTTAATCTGCACGCTTATTATTATATAATATATTTTATAAATAGTGTTGGATGCTGGAAGTCAAGAAAGAGGTCTAAGTGGTTTCTTCGACTCGCGAAAGGTTGTTCGATTGAGTGAAGTGGAAGAACCCGATGGAAATAATTGAGAAGATCGGTATCAACTGGAGGGACAGAAGGCTGATTGCAAACCTGTACCTGGGACAGTGATTGAAGGTGAAGCCGAATTAGGAAGAAACCAACAGAGTAGAGATAGGAAGAGGGGTTAAGCAGGGATGCTGTTTGTCACTCAGTCTGTTCAACTTGTACGGAGCGTGGCTCGTTAGGGAAGCATTGGAGGGACGTTGATATTTCATGATAGGAGGACCTGTCATCAACACAATAAAATATGCAGATGATCTAGCATTGCTGGCCAAAAATAAAGAATAGTTGCAGGTAATGATGGTTTGGCTAGTGGTGATATGGAGAAGATATGGCAAGGAAATCAACATTGAGAAGTCAGAGGTGATGGTGATTTCAAAAAATGAAGTACCACTGAAAATCAAAATTGGAAGTCAGGAGCTGGAAAACATAAAGTAGTTCAAGTAGCTGGGAGGTCTGTTGACAAAGGATGCCTACTGCATCTAGGAAATTATGTCGAGGATCACCATGGCCAAGGAAGCTTTCAACAAGAAGAGGTTACTGGGGGCCAACAAGTCGAGTCTGGAAATGAGGAAGAAACTGATTAAATGTTACATTTGAATCATCGCACTCTATGGAGCAGAAACCTGGACACAGGAAAATAAATCCTAGTGCTTTTTGGTTTTCAAGTCTGACTACACAGGTAAGAGTAGTCATACTCGTATGTTTTATATCTTGGTTTTACCCAAGCAATTAGAAAGTGCCGGGTGTTCTCATTCAATATAAATTAGGAATGAAAGATTATGGAGGCAACTTAAAAAAAAGGATTGTTAGGGTAACCTAACAGAAACTATGAAAGTTTTTTCCTACACTAAGTAAACGTAACTAAATGCCCTTTTTTTTCAGGTAACGCTTATTAGTGCAGATTGATTAAACTCTAGTTTCATTTAATTTGTTTTAAAGCGATTACATTATTTTTGTTCTTTTAATGATTGATTTATTTACCAAAAAAAGTGACGTCAGCTTTCTACAATAACGTTCAAGTGTGAATGAGTGTGTCGAATCAGTCCGTGTCATTGTGACCTTAAAAATAATTAAAATAGAAGACAGCATCAAGTTAGTTCCATGGAGATAGTGTGCAACAGTAAATTATAAAAGCGGCCGGTAGGGCGTCCTACGTGCTAGAAAATATTAGAATAAGCTCGATGAACTAACAGGTATACTAGAAAAAGGTAATTTAAAGCAGTATTATAATATATTATTTAAATGTAAATGAAACCCTTGACACACATTGACAAGACACTTCTGATAGCTAAGATTTTTTTTACATCATACATACATAACTATTTAAGTCGTTCCCCTACGGCGTAGGCAAGCTATAGAGAAAAAACTCCTTATCTAATCCATCCTCAGTAACTTTCTTCCCAATTCCCTATCCTTGCATACTCCTTGCGCCTCAACAACATCCATACACCGAGTCATGCCCATGCTCTTTTATTCTTAAAACTCTTAATGTTTCTCTTTTTCACATGGTCGTCTACAACATTTAGCCACGTCTTGCATGGCCTACTCCTTCTTTTGATCAACACAATCTACCTTCATATATTTTATTCGTCAGTCGATCCACACTCATTCTATCGACATGCCCAAAATAACGTAAGACGCTTCTTTCACGCCTTACTTATTGGATTCCCTTTCAAACCACACTCCTTTAGCACACTTTATTTACTGACTCTGTTCACATAAATTTTTCCACAGACATTTCTTATATATCTCACTCCAAACGCATTCACCTTGCTCTTGTGTTTTTCCTGACAAATCCACACTTCACATCCGTAAAACAATGTTGGTGTTAACACAATTTTATATATTGCCATATTTGCCTCTTTCAATGTTCTTCGTTCTTTGCAATAGACCACGTACATCGAACTACTCTCCAAGATACATTTACTCATTTGTTGATTTCACAATGTATCCTTCCACTTTTACAGAACATTCTTCCCAGATACACAAAATCATTCACTTGTTCTAACAGTTTTTTTTATTTATACTAAGCTGAAAATCATTTCCTGATCCATCATTACCAAAAACTTTCACTTTAATTTTGGGGACATTTATACGAAGATCAATCTTGCTTGTCACCACATTCAAACGATTAAATGCATCTGCAAATCACTTCCATTCTCACTATTAATACGGAATCATCTGCCTATAACAGCGCTGTCACATTCACATTGTAAATGTGTACACCAACCACGTCGTCACAAGCATCCCTCATAATCTTATTCATAAATATATTAAACAACCATATAGACATAGCACAACCTTGTATAACATCCTGTTCATTGTCAAACCATTCGCTTTAAGGCTCCATCCATCCTAACACACATCATACATCGATCATACACCAGTATAATTGTCTTTACTGACCATGCATCCAAATCATATTCTCACAGAAATTATCATAACATCCTGCTATTCACCCGATCGTACGCTTTTTACGGATCAACAAATGCACAATATATTTTCCTCCTTATTGCCATACATTTCTCAATCACTTGTTTCGATGAAAATAAATATCTGGTCCATGTAACCTCTACCTGGCATTAAATCACATTGCACGCCCCTATTCTTGTCCACAAATTTTTCACACACCCTCTTTATCAAAACTCTCTCAAAACCTTAGACTGGAATACTTAACAAAACAATTGCCCTTTAATTCTTACATTCACGCTTATTGCTTTTACCTTTGTTCTAAGGAACATAATGACACCATTCCTCCAGTCATCGGGAACATTAGAAATCCCATCACACACATTGAACAACTCACACAATCTGGCAAGTAGTACCATGCCCCTACACTTAAGCATTTCCCTTGTGATTCCATCTTAGCCTGCAGCTTTGCCATTCTTTAACGCTTTCATAGCTTTTAACACCTCAGCCTCGTTAATGATTTCACTCAATATAACACTTTCCCTATTTTCTGATACTTTCTCTATGTTTTCGCTGAATATTTGCTCAAAATACTCCCCTCGTCGCTCTCTTATACTATTTTCATCCCAGATCATCTCACAACGCTCACTCTGAATGCCATAGGTCTTTCCTTTGACTCCTTGTTTCACCTGCTTTACCCACTTCCAGAACAGCTTATTTCCTTCAAAATCATTTTGCATTATTTCTCCTGCTTTTAATCTCATTTGCTCTTTAATCTCCTTTAAATACTAATTTCTTTGCATTCATCTTTTTCTCTTTGTATATGTCCAACAACCTTTTAAGTTTTGTTCATTCTTCACATCAAACATTCGTTTATATGCTTCTTTATTTTTTTTTCTAGCAGCTTTGTTTATCGTATTCATTTCACCCTGCATCTCTTTTTAAGTTTTCCACCACCGCAGATCCACATATATCTTTCGCGAACTCAGATACGACCTCTTTTATTCCGTTCCAAGCACTTTTTATACCATTAGCATGTATTTAGACATATAATTTATGTTGTTGTAAAGCTAATTTTTCCCCCAGCCATCTTTAATATTGTGCTCTCATTATTTTACCCTGCAAATTTTCCACTTTCACCATTAATTGCTTAATACAGTTGTGCTGCTTCCTCAGAAAGTCCTACCTAACTCAACTACTTAGATCACTAAGCAGTGATCCGATCCAGATTCAGCTCCACACACAGCCCTAATATTCTTTACAAAGCTTTTAAATCTCTCATTATATACCACAAAATAAATCGTCGCGCTCAAATCGCCTCTTTGACATGTATACAAGGGAATATATTTTGTGCTTAAACCATGTATTCAACATAAGTAAACCCTTTTATAAACATAGACGCATTAACTCATTGCCATTCTCGTTAACCCTGTCATCACTATACATTTCTAACATTTTCTCCAAACTCTCTTTATGGGTACCCACCCACCCATCCATTCATATCTCCTAACAATATAATGTTTTCACCGGGTTTACAACATTCAAGACTTCATCGATCTTATTCCAATACTCCATTTTCACATTTTCATCTTCACTCTCCACCGGAGCATAACCAGCAACCAACATAAAACTACGACTGTCTATTTTCATACGTACCCGTAGAAGTTTAGTTGACACCAACTCATACCTTTTCACAAACAGCTTAACTATGCTGGTAGTCTGAACCATAACCAAATTTAATATCAAATATTAAATACAAATCACAAACATATTAAACGAATTGAAAATTAAATTGTTTTCATTTTTTTTTAAATAAATTATAACTAATTTTAAAATAACAGGGAAAACTTTCAAATTAGTTTTGAATAATTATAGGCTATCGCCTATCACATATTTTATTTTTATTGCTAAAATTAAATTTGCTTTCGAATACATATGTGACATTGGCATGAGCTTACATACCTCATATTATTATATAAGCATTACTAATAATACAATAATTAAATCAATGTGGCTTGTATTGCGGCAATTAGATTTTGTCGAGACCAGAATTTAAATGTAAAATTTCAATAAACTATTTTCTTTGCCAAACAATTAGTTCTATCTATAAAAACAACACTTGTTTATTTACAAAAATATATTTGAAATGTATTTTAGTTTTTTGTATTATTGTTTATAAAAATATACTTTAAATTTGGCCATGAGGTCCTGTTGTTTTAAACTTACAGTGCTTGGTGTTAAAGTATAAAGTCAATCTAAATATCAGGCGATTTTTCTTGTATGTGACTGGTTAATGTCAGTAAATTCTACAATCGTATATTATTGAATATTTCAAATGCAAGAAAACTTGGGATACGCTTTGCCGTTAGTTGTTTTGAAAACATTAAATTTTTCATTGTTTCTAGCTAAGATATAGAAATTTGATGTAGCTAAATTAGTGTTATTCCGGATAGTTTTATTTTAATACAGTGGCTCACCTGTACAAAAAAAATGGCTCATGGTTTAAAATGGGGGACGAAACTCCTAGAACTGGACGGTCACTTAGATCAGGTAATATATATCATTCCAAAATTATTTTTTTAAAAATTATTCACAATATTAATATAAATTTTGTCAATAACTATTTTCATTATTTCAACATTGCTATAAAAGTTTCTTAAACGTTTAGACGATTAACTTTAATAAAGTTTAAAAAAGTATAAACAATCAGACTTTTATTACTAATAAAATAACAGCTGTCCAAAACACGTGAAATAACTAAAATTATTTTCGATGGTTCTTATTTCTATTCATGGATTTTTTTATATATAATTTCATAAAAAATATTACCATTGGGGTGAGTTTTTTTATTATTAAAACACCAAAAGCATAAATTACTAGTGTCAACTTATTGTCCTGCTGTATTATTTTTCTCCAAGGTTTAAATAGTGAAGACTTCAACACTCTCTGTGACTCTTTACATAACATAACAAATTCAGAATCCATACGCAGACGACTGAGACCACCCTTGCTTATTAGAGAAGATTTTGGTTCATCTAGATCTACTCGATCAGGTAGATGTATTACCTACTGTAAGTTACTTTTTGACTTAGTAGTATTTTTGTGTATGATATTAATAAATACAATTATTTAATATTGTTATCATTGTTTTAGTATCGAGTCAAGTAAATGGTGCTGAAATTCGATTTACTCCTGTTGTGAGAAATAGTAGTAGCAGTCACAACAACGCACGAAGCCAATCCTCCACACGTGAGTATTAACTATACTCGTATAAACAATTTGAGAATAGTACCTTACTATATGAATAGAGATATAAAAATATATTTTTTCTTTGTTACAATAAGGATGTATCAATAATCTTATCATCATATACTCAGGAAAACAACAAATCTAATAATACCACCATTGCTAAGTTTAATAATTTTGAATAATTATTTAATTAAAAAACAAAAATCATAAATGAAACATAAATATTTACAAACTTTTGTTTTGACTTGTGTTCTTTGAATTATAATGTTGACCCCCTGATCCTTATGAAGTTCATATGTTCCTTTACACGTTAAATTGTTTAATTGATCCATATTATTCAAAATTTAATTTATCATTTCATGAAAGGTTAGGTAGGTTAAAGTTAGGTTGGGTAGGAAATATAATTATAAATATAAAAGTACATTATGGAAGGTTTGAAAGTTAGATTTGTATCATAATAATGATTTTAAATATTAATTTGGGTTTTATATTTGTGATGTCATCTAATATTTGTGGGAGTTGTAATTGGTTTAGTTTGGATATATTATTCCGTGAGGTTACATATTGTAGTTTTATTTATAGTTCAAAATTTCTTCAAACAAACTGATAAGATAATTGTTTCTCATTCGCAAGAGTTGATTTTGGTATTAAATAAGGTTAAATGTGTTTGTTGTGGTCTGTAGATGATTTTTGCTTGTTTGTAAAAATAATTTTTTAGATATTTTTTTTAAGCATTGTGTCTTATTATACGTTCTGGTTATACGTTTATGAACTAATTACTCTAATGGTTTTAGGGATTATGAAGGTCACATACAGAGGAAGTGTACCCACATTTGTGTGGAGGGAGAGGGTAAAACCATTTTGGGGAAAAAACTCAATACCCTCTACAGTATAATCAAAGCTCAATCGCCTCATCATCGGAAGTCTAGTCTACTGCTATAGTAGCGCCTTAGACCATGCTGCCACCGACGCAGGCTCTTTGGGATATAGTTTTAGGTGTACCACATATTCTCGAAATCATGTTATTGCTTGTATAAACAGCATGGCCAACCAACATCTCATTTCTTAGACAGATTAATTTGCTTTATTTTGGTCAAAATATCAAAATAAAATAATAATTTACATGTACATATATCAATTTGCCATATTAATTTGCTAAGGTATGTATGGTAAGTTTAATCATAGAATGTTATTGATATTTTAGAAATAAAAAAATAAATAAATCGAATTTATATATTTGATATGATGGGTACCATCCCCAAAAACTTTGGCCCTAGGGCTAATTTGCCTGAAAATATAATCAATCCTCCTATATTTAGGACAAAATATGAACAGACAACATAAAAGAGACTACCATTTCAATATCGGTGTTTACACAGTTATAGCGGCGTGCGAAACTTTAAAACTCCGATTTAGCTTCCAAACAAATGTCATTTTCAATTTCATTTTGTAAAAAAATTCCAGCTTCGACAATTTCAAAGCTTCACAAAAAATATGGATATAAAATATTGAGAGTTAAAAATAGTCAGTTAATTCCATTCTGAGCTGTTGTATACATTACAAATTAATCATATTAATACATGATATTACAAACAATTGTGCAGTAAAACAATTCATAGTAATTTTAGTGCATAGAGCTATATACATATAAGCATAGTATATAATATTTTTTCAATCGTAAAACAAATGAATAAAAATATTCAAACTTTGATTTGGCTTGGAGAATATTTCACATATTCTATTTGAGTTTGCTTCTAAATTCCAATTGAAAAAGGTGGACCTTAAAACTCTTAGGTTTGCATTTAGGCAAAACAGCGTGTGCACATGTATCGTCAAGTTTTAAAAGAATTACAATTATCTTATAACATTGGGTAGTCTTGACTGCCCATGGTCCCTATTGTCTGGCCAAAAGAGGAAGCAGTATAACCACTTTCAGTGGCCGAACGGTCTAAGGCCTGACTCTTGTATAAGACTGGCCTGCTCAAGATAGGGAGATCGAGGTTCGGGTCTACTAAGGTTGGTTTTCCCGAAATGGTTTTCCATGCTCTTTCCACTCAAATGCGGGTAGATTACCTCTAAAATGCTTCCTTCCTCATCCCTACTGCGTTAGAGTAATTATCATTTGTGTATAACCTGAACAGGTAGTAAGAAACAGTGATAAGAAATAATACTTGTGTACTTTCCTTTTTTTCACCCCTCACCTATCTCTCTTTTAAGCGACCCGCCTCAGCGGCGTAGTTGGCTAATGCGCTTGTCGTGTTGAGCTCGACTGCTGAGGACGAGGAGATCAAGGTTCGAATCTCGGTCAGGTGAACTGGCTTTTTTTATATAAATGGTTTTCCACTCTCCCTCCACGCAAATGCGGGTTCACTCTCTAATTCAACCTTCCCAATTCCTAATCCATTAGAGTAATTAGTACTTAAAGCGTATAACCCGAACAGGTAGTAAGACGCGGTGCTAAATATTATCTTTTAAGCGCAGCAGAGTTTAACTTCAACTTCATCAGCAATGCATGGCTATTAGTGGGCTCATGGCAGTGTATAAAATTATATAATAATCTTCATCTAAGAGGTTGGCCCCAGGCTAAAAGCAGACTGTGGACAACTTTTAAGTTTGCCATTTTTGATTTCCCGTAATCCTTTATGTAACAACGCTTGCACATGTTGAAAGGTTTTTTAACAATTGTTGTTGGTATGTTTGCCTTTTTTAAAGGATCAAGCCGACACCCTAGTTCTTCTCGGGGGTCTAGAACCAACCCTAAACATGATGAAAATGTCAACAGACACACTCACGGGAGAACTGCAGAACCTACAAATACATCAATGTCCTCTCGAACTGATCTGCCTTCTTTGGAACCTCAAGGTGACTTAACATAACTTTCTTTTTAGACTCAGTGATTATCATACAGTTGGTACACCTAATTTGGGAGGCTTGGGTTGGATACAAACTGGTTGTAAAAATTAAGATATTTCTTGACTCTAAATATATTTTTTTAAACTCTCAAACGTGACTTTTATCAGTTACTGTTCAAACCCTTCCTGAGGGTGATTTTTTTCCCCTTTACATCCAGCCTGTGACCTGGGTCAATTTATTATTCAAGCCATATATTTTTCACTATCGACTTGGTAGGACTGTCGTAGCTTCATAATCTAACTTAAGACTAGGACAGGCACAACATCCACTCCCCGACCGTTAATTTATAAATGTGAAAGAATAAACCCTCATTTCACTAATGATACATTTTTCGGCTATGCCAGGGATCAAACCCGGGACCCTTAGCTCGACTTCACACTTTAACAAGTGGACAAGTTAATGCAACTGGTTGCCTAACCTTCTCTTAAGAACGGCAAATAGTAAGCTGGACAAGATAAGTGTATTTGCATAATGGTTGTACTTGATACCGAGGAATATCTATGTCAATTTATTTCCCCCCTTACTGCAAAATTTGGGTTATTTTGTCAAATAATTTATCTAGCATCTAAATTGTCTAAAAAATATATTTCTACAAATATAATGCAGCTCACATGTAAAAAAGAAATTAATAACGGCAGTCCGAAACTTTAGCTCAGTCGGTAGTGTGTCTGCCTACTGAGCTTAGGGTCCTCGATTCAATTCCCAGCATGGCCAAAAATGTATCATTGATGAAAATATGAGTTTACGCTTTCACATTTATAAATTAACGGTCGGGGACTGGATGTTGTGCCTGTCCTAGTCTTAAGATAGATGATAAGGCATATGAAGCTACGACAGACCTAGTAAACCGGTAATGGAAAACATATGGCTTGAATAAAATAACGACTCGGGGCACAGAATGGAAACAGTAATGGATGTAAAAAACAAAAATTAATAATGACATGAAAATATGTGTACACTTGCTACTACTCTTTATAGGTTGCCCAAACTGCATACAACTTTCCAAATGTTCCAGAGTGGTATTGATACTATTTCTAGTGATCACCGCTGTCTTAATAAGTAAGTACAGAAATATCTTATGTGCATTTTATTTTGTTGGAATCTTGACTACATATTTTAACTTCACCCGTGGTCTTGTTGCCTAAACCAGTGGTTCTCAAACTATCGTCGACAGCGATGTGCCAGGTGGTTTGCAGACATGGACCACAGAGAGAATATCAATATCATGTGAAAGATTGAAAGGTTAAGTCCGCCGATTCAACAAATACCTCCCCTAATGATGTATTTATATAGATTTTCTCTTTTATAATGTTTCAAGAATGTCAGGCCTCCACCGTGGTTCGGATTCCATGTTAAACTGTAGGTCATTCATTTCATCTCATCAATCACCCTACCATTACACATTAGCGTAAGTGCGTATAACCCGAACGGGTAGTAAGACGCGGTGCTAATAATAATAATATAATATTTCAAATCAAAAAGTTTATACCTTATAAGCCATCTTAGTTCTGTGTTTCCTCCATAAACTTAGACGCGTAATACATCATGTTATGAATTATGTCAAGTTTGTACTATTACAACAGTCTTACGACTTTGGATTTCAAGTTGAAATATTTACTATAATTTATTTTAGGATTTAAAGTTGATATTTTTTCTTGGTGCTCAAGATAGACAGAAAACAAATTAGTACTATATTCACTATTATATTGGAGAACAGTCGTTGTTCATGCGGTGATAAGACATTATTCTTGCAATATATATGTAAATTTAAAAAAAAAATCCTATGTAGGTACTCAATTAACTGCCTAGAATCTGAAATTTAAATCCCTTGAGATGAGATAATAAACAAAAAAACAACCTTTTAAGCGGCCTCTATACTGAAACACCCGCCTCTGTGGCGTAGTTGGCTAACGCGCTAATCGTGTTGAGCCCGACTGCTGAGGACAGGGAGATCGAGGTTCAAATCTCGGTTGGGTGAAATGGGGAAGGGGGTCGTTCCTAAATGGTTTTCCACTCTCCCTCCACATGAATGCGGGTTCACTTCCTCTAATTCAACCTTTCCAATTCCTAATCCATTAGCGTAATTAGTACTTAAAGTGTATAACCCGAACGGGTAGTAAGACGCGGTGCTAAATAATAATAATAATAATATACTGAAAGGAATTACCAGATTGAAAAACAATGTAAATATGTTGTTTGGTTTAGGTTTGAAGAAAATCTCTTCCAAATTTTGTTAAAATTGGTTTTCACATTTATCAGTAACATCGGGACAGACAGACAAAATAACAAATGGCCAAGTTTAAACAGGACCTTGATATATGTACTTGGCCAATGAAATCGTATTTTACGATATGTGGTGTAGCTGTTAAGTCGCTCCATAAAAAAAAACTTCTTTTGCCGCAGGTATATGTCTGTGCGAGTATATGTCCACAAGCCAAGAGCCGATGATAACGGCTCTGGAGGAGACGTCGGGGAGCGAAGAAGGAAGTCTTGAGTTAAGCCCTCCTGACACTCACGTCCTCTTGGACGGCGTGATCCGAGCGCTTGAGGCGAGGCACAAAGCACTGCAAATGGAGCTGAGAGGTTGGAAGGAGCATTCCCTAGCACTCAAGAAGACTGTGGACAACTTGCAGGTGTCCTTGGAGGAATTCAAGGTCAGGGTTTATCCACATCTTATGTTCATAGTTTCTTTAACTAGAAATGCTTCAAGATGAATCATTCGGTTCGACTCCGTTCATTTTTCTGTTCATACTAGTTTCTTCAAACGCCTGAAACTTCCTTGTTTTTAGGTCTAATCACTCATATTCTATTAGATAAACGTATGAATTTAAAGTCTTCATCCTGGATTCAAACTAAGACCCTTCATGTTTATGAATGTCATTTTCATCTGTTTGACCCAACCTCACTGCATCTTAACAAAATAATTTGTTTAAAAATAATATATTTTTTTCAGAACAGCATTGCAGACATCCAAGATGAAAAAATTCCTGATAATGGTAAGTCAACTCACATATAATAATGTTTTCCATTATTTGTATTCTAGGAATTTAACAACACATAAGGTGAATTGAGATTGTGCACTGAGGAAGGGCTGGGTCTAAAGTCACACAGCCTTGAAATTTCTTACCACCCTCGCAAACGCTGCAAAAGTCTTATGTGAGTTATGTAGGGCTAGGCCTACTAAAACTACATTTTATCTTAAAAGAAAATCTCTTTTCGATATATTTTGTTATATTTGGAAGAAGGTACAGGAAAGGTGGATAGAAATACATAAAAAGGAACAAACACAATATGGCTGTTACAATGAAAAAAACCCATTCACACTTTACATTGCTGCCACTGGCCAAGGAGGTAATGGCTGCCTCTGGAATAAAATCACTCATTACCACCAAATCCCCCAAAACATAGGTTTCATTCTACTGGAACATGCAAGGTAACTTCTTAAAAGATAGGACACTTAAATAAAAACATGTAAAAGGGACTAATAATGAATGTCCTCTATGTTATTAGTTTCTTTTACATGTTCCTATATAAGTGTCCTATCTTTCTCTACCAATTTTCTTTATCTCTTTCCCCCTTTTTTAGGAAGTTGTGTTGTGCGTCGAAGGATTGGGTGGTAACGATTGATTTTATTCAAGAAGCAGCCATTACCTGTTTGTCTAGTGGCAGCATTGTAAAGTGTTCATTTCATTGTAAAAGCCATATAGTATTTCCTCCCTGTTATATGTTTATATTATAATGCCCCTATTTCAATTTGGGTGCCCAGTAGCCAACCCTAATTACTACACTTCCAGGGCACTCTAGGGGGTTACATGGTTGGGATGGACCCCTAGCGGTAGGGGTTGGGATGGATGGTTGGTGGGGAATTAGGCCAACGAGTTAGTCCAATAAGGTATATTTATCACTTTATTCAGATGCTAAACTACTACATAAGTATGAGGTAATCCCCGTGATGAGGAAGCACGCGCGAAACCACCCAGAGACCCACGATCGACCCTCCGGCAGGGGTGAACCGCCAGATCACATGCTATATTGTCACCTCGTCTAACCGGCTACTCCACCACACATGCATCCAGCATGGCTTCCAATATTCAACAACGTGTGTTCTTCTCACACACCAACTTGCTGATCTCGATTCACACCAGTCAGAAGGTCCATCGGTCGCACCGTGCTCGCTCGTCAACAGTATGAAGCTATATGAGCTATATGCTATTCTCAACAGGAAGGCAACCCAATACTCTTGACTTCCCAGGAAATGTACAAGCGTGGTTCAACCTCCTGCCAGAACAAGCCTTAAAATAATTATGCTTTTAAAATATCCACCTTTCCTGTACCTTCATACAAATATAACAAAATACCTTAAAAAGTGAAACAAATTTTGTCTTAAAGAGATAAAAAACACATTAGAAATATCTTTAATACATCCTTACGCTCAGCACTTTACTATTGTGAACTCCCAAGTCACTTATGACTTCACAACATTTCAATATACACTGGGACCTCCATATATCGAACTTAAAAATATCGAAAGCTTCCATGTATCGAAGTTTTCATGAACTCCCGTGACATTACATAGAAAAAATGTTTCTATATATAGATTTTTTTTTTCTCAAGATGAATCAACATTCCCCCCCCTCCCCTACACCACCCGCGTAATGACAATGGTATAATAAAAACAAGTGAAAAAAAAATAGAATGAAGATATCGCAAGAGGAAGAAGGAAATGTCTCCACACTCCTCTCACCCCTTTCCTCAAGTATCCTTCCTCCTCTCTAAATCAGGTTCAGTTAGTTTCAGTATCGCTAACCGACGGTTTATGATCGCTGTTGTTTCACTCTCTCTAATCAACAGCACGTGTTTGAGATGTCAAAAATAATAAAATCTCTGTTTTTTGTAAAAGGTTGAGTTGTTGAAGAACGTGGACAGTGGAATGCGCAAAAAGTATATTGTGGTTAAATTTAGTCCTCCCCCAAGTTCAGTGTCAACAATTAATGAGTGCTTCGATTAGGAAATATTTATAAATACAATAGACTACACAATATCATGTATAAAAAATATTGTTTCTATGTATCGAATTGTTTATGGAACCGTTGACTTCATTATATAGAGGTCAAATTGTAACTATCTCAACAGTCAATTTTTCCATTATGACTTTTTTAACTAAAAAAAGATGTGATTTTTAGAATTGTCATTATTTCAACAAAAATTTATTACTTTGTCCTTATGTGCGACTCTACAGATTAATATTTGGTAAACACCGCTTCTCAAGCGAAAGTTTACAACAGAATTAATTACTTTGTGTTGTAGAGGAAATGGTGAAAAAATTGATACAAGAAGAACTGTCCCTGTACGATGCCGATAAAACTGGTCTCCCTGACTACGCTCTGGAGTCTGTGGGTTGGTAACATCACACTTTTAACTAGTGTAGTAAAAAACTTAACTTTATTAATTAGCTTTACTAAGACCTTAAACATTATAGAAACATTAACAGTACAAACGTTTATTTCAGTAGCAATATAATATGAACTGCATTTGTCACTTCATCATCATCATCAACTATTTCCAACCTATGGCCGGATAAGTTTAGTAAAATGGCTCTAACTTCCTCTATCCTTCCATCATTCTTCTCCTCTCACTTGTACGCTTACTGTTAAATGATCTTCCCATCTCTTTATTGGTCTCCATTGAAGTCTTTTCCCTCCAAATTTGACTCTATAGTTTTCCTTGGAATCCTACCTTTTTCCTTCCTCATTACATGCCCATACTATCTCCCCCTCGCTTCCTCTACTATCTCATGCACTACCCCCTGTAACCTCATTCTTTCTCGGATAACTTCACGCCTAGTCCTGTTTCTCCATCTGACAGCATGCTCCTCAAATACTTCATTCCCATCACCTTAACTGTGGTCTCTCTTGTATCCAATGCCCAGGTTTCTTCTGCATACATGACTCTGGGTACTAAGTACTCCCCACACTGAACTTCCTTGCTCTTAGTTTTACCAAGACTTTGTTGTTGTTGTTGGTCTGTAAACAAAGGAGATGTGGCACCCAACAGCTGTATTAAACTAAACATTGAGAGGAGGATAGGAGGGCAAGGCCTATACACTTACCAGGAAATTGTAGACCTCAAAGTTAACGACTAAAACACATCATTATTAAATTGGCAGTCTCCTTCTTAGGCAGAAGAGAGTAAAACACAGATTGAACTATGGCAGCGTGGCTAGAGGTAGACTTGTCAAGTGACCTTGTCCTACCTCTAGCCACGCTGTCAAAGTTCAATCTGTGTTTTACTCTCTTCTGCCGAGGAAGGGGGCTGATGTGCCCTGAGAATTACATAATTATGTGTTTTGTTGTGTTATAATTGTGAACTTTGAGGCCTACAGTTTTCTGGTGGGTAGGCCTTGCCCTTTTAACCATCTTTCAATGTTTATTCAAGACTTTAATTTTAATATCACCTTTTAACAGTGAAAACTGTTTTTAATTAGCTAAATAAAGAGCAGCCAAATATATTGAAATATCAAGTCAACATATCTACAGCTGTCATTTATAATATTAATAATATAGTGAAATGTTACCACTGCAGAGAAAAAAAGTATTTTCTACGAGGCGCTAACCACCATGTTCTCACTTTACCCCAGTGTTTTTTTTATATGTACAAAACGCTATGAGTCGATGTTCTCTGTAAAATTTGTATTCTCCCGCTAGGTGGAGCCGTCGTCTCTACACCTGACACGGTGACTTACAAAGCTGAAGAGTGGCATCACTTTTGGGGCCTCATACTCTGGAGGGAGATGGACTACTATCCTCGATATGTCATACAGGTTAAGAACAATAATATAGGGTATATTCATGTAGCCCAATGTTTTGCAACCATCCACATTTTCGTGGGAAACACCGGTTCTTATCTTATCTGTATAGCTTCCCTTTTCTTGGCCCATACGGAGACGGTAGGACAATTAATGAAACAGTTGTTTTTTTCCTAATTTGTAGCTGTGTCAACTGTCACACACATGATTACCGCAAAAGCTTATTTTATTTTCGTATTAGCACCACATCTTAACGTCCATTGGGGTTATACAAATATGCACTAGATATGCTAGTGTGCTAGGGATGTGTAAGGTTGAATTTATAGGAAGTGTACTCGCATTTGTGTGGAGGGAGAACAGAAAACCATTTATAGAAAACTACCCTCAGTACACCTGACCGGGATTTGAGCCCCAACCTCTCTATTAAAGGTAATCTGAGTGATGCCTTAGACTTTTCAAGCACAGAGGCAGGTATTGGTACGTTTAACGTGACGTTTATTAACATATTATTCTAAGGAGTAGGGATCAGGTAGGTTGCTTAGAGGAATTCCACCCGCATTAGTGTGGAGATAGATGATAAAATCAAAGTGAGGAATCAAATTTGTTAAACAACCCTTTTGTGCATCTCCGTGTCGATGGCAATCCAGTTATTCATTGCTAGTTTGACTCTTAGAACAGCGTTTTTCAACAGGTGTGCCGCGAGAGTTTGGGGGAAGGTCTATAATAGGTGAAAAAATAAATCTTTCAGAATCAATTATCATTCATTTTAAAAATATTTTTACTATCATAGTTTTAACCATTGAACTTTCAAATACAATCTGAATACTCTTTTTTACTTTCTCTTCTTAACACCTCAAAGAGAACGTATTGTGATTATAAAAAAATTGAACTCAAGATTCTGATAAATGTCGACGTTTCATGACCCCCTGAAACCAAAAAGTGGTTATCACAATGCCTGTACTCCAGGTTAGAGTCGAAATTATTCTGATCGGGCTAAAACTTAGTATCTGGGGTTTTCATAAGGTCTCCCTAAGGGGTTTTTGGATTTAGATATTTAAACATAAATTCAAGGGTAGTTTACTGAAGGGCAAAAAAGAGCACAAAAATCGGTTTTATCTAAATTCATTCTAATGATTTTGTTTAAATTTTATATCTAAACACTGTTAATCGTTATAAACAAGTCAACAATTCTCATTTTCTCATGAAAATGACTTTGAGGGGAACTTACATGGGGGAAATTTTCATCATTTCTCCACAACTATCTGAGATACAAAATAGCGTCATTGTAAAGTTGTAATATTATTAAGAATAAAAATCTTTTATTTTAAAAATATTTTTTTAAACTAATAATTTGTGAACTTTAGGCAAATATATATACTTTTTAATTTAGGTCTTTGTAAATAAATTTTATACCTATGCTCTTTGATGGACAAAGATGTTTCTCTTTACTCAATATTTCTGTAACAGTATATATTATTTCATTTATGATCTTTGTTGTAGTGTGTATCATTTTGTTTCACACATCTTATGAGTTTTTATTAAATGTTTATTTTAAGATAAAAGTGGGAGAAAGTCTGTGTGGTGCACTACGCCATTTATTTAATGATACAATCACTCCCTAAAAAAAGATGGTGTGTCTTGATAATTTTATCACCTTGTTAATTGTGCTGCAAGTTGAAAAAGTTTGAGAATCTCTGACTTAGACCATGTGATCTCAAATTGGGTTCACAAAAACTTAAGAGATTGGTCTAGAAATATATTATCAAATTGAATATTGTAATTTGTTTGGTGTCCAACAAACTAAGCAGGCTGTGAATATAATTAACTTCTACTATAATTTTTTTCTTAGAAAAATATAAATAATTAATTATAATGTAATAGATTTTCCTCCAAAAAACAAGTATTCAGTTTTATTTGTCATGTCGAAACACTCCCCAGATATATATATTTTGACCCTAAGGGCCATTTTCAAAGTAAGAATTTTTGAAAATCACTCTACAGTAAACCGCCCTTAACCAATTTTTACTTAAAAAAACAAGACTAGTGTCATTTAGGTCAAAAATTCCCTAGATACATTTGAAATAGAATCGTTAGGGGACAGTTTCAAAAAGATTGGAATTCAAAATAATCACTCATCTATAAAACTACTGGTACCCTTAATAATTTGAGGACTAGAGTCAAAATAAAAAAATGTCCCAAGGTATCACGTTTGATTAATATCCATTAAATCGTTTCATATCTGTGGTCAGAGACAGACAGACAGAATTGTAAAATCTACTTCTTATACACATAAAATATTAAGATTCATTATAACCTTGAGGTGGACAGTTTTCACAATTATACTTTCTCTTGTAGTAAAATAATGACCAGAATACCAACAAACAAATTATTTACCTATGTTCTGTTATCAAAGTTGGCAAACTTATTGTGATCAAATAATTAGGAAGTCCAGTTCGACCCCTAAGCAGTGCACAAAAACAGTATTTTTACTATTTTATCAGTAAGACATAGTCAATGTTGCCATTACAAAACAAACCTGCTTTGGTGGTTGAATGGTCTAAGGTGTCACACTTGCAATAGTCTTAAATTTCAAACAAAAGGGAGATCAAAGTTGGAATCTCAGTCGGGACTAACAAGGGTGGTTTTTCCTAAATGGTTTCCCCACTCACCCTTCCATACAAATGTGGGTACATTTCCTATGAATTAAATCTTCCTCTTTATCACATTAATGTAATTAGTGCATATGTGTATAATCCAAAACAGTAAGAGGTGGCACTAAAATCATTACAAACCCTCATCCCTTATAAACACGAAAGAGACATAAAAATCAAAGTCAGCTTTTCATTAAATAGATCTGTGTAAAGATATGCAATTGCAGCTTAAAATAGGCGAGGTTTATGTGAAAATATATGCAGTGGTTATGCATAATTCCATGTTCATCCTGGACAAATAGTCCCCGGTGAGTGGTGATCTTGCAATATCCTTCTATCTGCATCTTGTTTCAGCCCTCTATGCAGCCCGGGCACTGCTGGGCGTTTTACGGCACAACGGGCAAGGTGGTCATCCGACTGGCCAAGGACATCTTCGTCACAGCCGTCACTCTGGAGCACATCCCTGCTAGCATCGCACCGGCAGGAAACATCGCCTCCGCCCCCAACTCTTTCGCAGTTATTGTGAGTGTCATATGTAGATGAGTATAATTCTGATTCAGATATGAACTTCAGCAGGAGGAATCTGTTTGGAGTGTCGTAATTCTAGCAGGAATGTATGTTGATACTTTAAAACACAAAAAGTCGTCTTGTTTTCTAGTGGATAAACAAACATTTCAAGTTATTGCTTTGGGTGTTGTTTCATTTAGTGTGTGCACCAGTGCTGTGGAGTCAGTATGCCAAACCTTCAAATCAAAAAGACTTGTCTAGACTAACTGTGGATCGTCCACCTAGACATACCATGTCCATCATCTGGGATTTGAATCAAAAAGACACAGAAGAGATTAACTTCTCACCATTATTAAAAATTATTTATGTTCCCCAGGGTTTTGTCCCAGAAGAGTATGAAAAAGATTACAAAGATATGGAAATCTTACTGGGAACATTCAGCTATAACAATAGTGGGCCATCGCGGCAGACATTCAAGGTCAATATGAAGGTAATTAACTGTTGCACATTACATATTATACTTAACAAAGGTGTATTAAATATAATAATCCACTCATTTCAACACCTGTGGTCAAGAGTTTTTCAAAATTCCTTTTCTCTCTGTCCTTTCACTACTTCCCCCCTCACTCACAAATTTGATTTTACCAGCACCTTCCATCTCTTTTATGGTCTGTCTTGCTATATTTTTCCTACATACTTCAGCTCCATCCTTTGAGATTCTTGCATTTTGCATCAATACAGGACCATACCGTCTCACCCCTGCTTCCATTATCTATAAAATGCTTCCTTCCTCATTCCTAACCCTTTAAAATAAATAAAATGATAAAATATTAGGAAAATGGTAGAGCACAAATAAAAGTAAAACCCAAACACATATTTGCACCCACTTTGGTATTTCAATGCTATTATAGCATCTTCCTCAGGAAGTAGTAGTAATTAGACTGAACAGGATATTGTCTTCAGTGGTGCCAACCTCATTGGTAAGGATGAAAACTTCTCTGGCGGAGTTGAAATTCTCAGAATGTTTTTCTATTACTCTATGGATGGTAGGTGATGCTGGTGTAGTCCCTGGGTTGAAATTAGCGAATATTTAGGTTGGGTGGTTTTCTAGACTTGGTGATCCATTGCTGTGCCAGTTCCCGTCTTCTTAACTGAGACATATTACATTGTGTCTTGTTGAATGATTTTATCACCTTGACAGTGTAGCAGTCCTCAAAATTGAGGTTATGAGTGGAGGTGTGTGCTGAAATTAATTTTCTGGATTCGTGATTTTGGTGTCATGGCGGTGTCCATTCATTTGTTTGCGGAGAGTTTCAGTGGTGAGGCCAACATATTGTGGAGTACATTGTTGGCATTCTAGTTGGTAAATTAGGTTACTGGACTCACATGTGTGACTGTCTTTGATGGTATAGATGGAGTGGTGATGTTGCTAGAGAAAGTGGCTGCTGGATGATGTATTTGGCAGGTTTTGCAAGCTGTTTAGTTACAGGGTTGAGAACCTTGTGGTTGTATGAAGGTTGTGTCATTTTCAATTTTGAGTTTAGGGTGGACCAGAAGATTTCTGAGTGATGGAGGCTGCTTCTACACAAGGACTGGTGGTTTTTGAGAATGTGTTGGCACAGCTGGATGCTTCCAACATGTGAAAACCTGACGCTAATATTTTGTTTATCTTCTGTAGGCCTGGGAAGTAATTAGTCACTAGAGGTATGGTATCTGGTTTTCTAGGTTTGGGTGATTTTGGAGTTTAAGCTACTCGAAGTAGGTTATTAATGAGATGTTTAGGGTATCTATTTTATCTGTAAAGGTTCTTGAAGGTTTTCAGGGTGGTTTTGAAGACTTTCTGTATCGGAGGAGTGATGCCCATGTGGCAAGAATGGGATAGATCTTTTAGTGTTGGATGGGTGACAGCTATCAAAATACAGATATTGTTGTCTATTAGTGGGTTTAAGATGTACCGAAATCTTCTGGTACACCCTAAACTCAAAACGACAGAACCTTCATACAACTACAAGTTTCTCAACCCTGTAACTAAACAGCCACCCAACCTAAATATTCGCCAATTTCAACCCAGGGACTACACCAGCATCACCTACCATCCATAGAGTAATAGAGAAACATTATGAGAATTTCAACTCCACCAGAGAAGTTTTCATCCTTACCAATGAGGTTGGCACCACTTAAGATAACATCCTGTTCAGTCTAATTACTACTACTCCCTGAGGAAGATGCTATAATAGCATTGGAATACTGAAGTGTGTGTTAAGTGTTTTTACATTTATTTGTGCTCTACCACTTTCCTAATATTCTATCATTTTATTTATTACAAATTGTTTTTGCTCATTGCATTTTATCTCACAAAAATCAACTATCTACATGCTTGTAGCCTGAACAGGTAATAAGACAAGGTTAAAAAAAAACTTATAGGGTTATCCAAGATCAAATTCAAAACATGACAGATCCTCCAAATATAAACCACCAAAGTTTGAATAGTTTTCTTACCGTTTTATGCTGAGAAAAAAATTACATAACTTTAAAGTATCAAATATAATTCACAAAATCATTGATAGGGTAAATAATATTCAACAAAGATCACTTATAATTTGAAAAAATGTAGGAATTTTAGATGTCATTTAGGTGTCACAAAGACCCATACTTATTATAAAAGGTAGGTAAAAGAATTATCCGATTTAAAACTTCAGGACACAAGATATATCGGACCGTTCCGACAAGTTGGGCTGTGGATCCTTACAAACTACGGGAACCCAAAGTACACTTGCGTGTACAGGTTCCGTGTGCACGGAAATATCACACACAGCGCCTCTGCAAACAAAGACGGCGACCAGGAGCACATTTCCACAGAAGTGGGGACCTAGACAACAGCCAAGAGTAGTGAGACCGTCTCATCCCTCAGAAGTGGCAAACAATTGAATGTGAAGTTACAGGAAAGTATTGAAGATGGTGTCACCTCGAGTAATATTGTAGTTGCGCTCTTAGATCAATATATATTTAATTTGAATGTGTGTATATTTTTCAATAAACTAGCTTTAACAAGAGATGAGATGTACTTTACTTATGCTAATAGGGCATTTTTAAACAAATGTTTCCGGCCTGTGTCGGGGTTCACATTAGTAAAATGGTTCCATCTTCCTCCTTTAATCTTTCAGGGTGTACTTTGTACCCATTGTCACATAGGCAGCAGAAACACGAACATTGAATGTAAGAGAGACTAACTAGGAAAGTGGAAAGTGTGAGGAGCATGTTAGCCGTCATAAGGAGAAACAAGGATTAGGATGAAAAGAGAGAGGATGCCGAAGAAAATATTGGAAATGTATGTAGATAAAAGACAGCAAGGGAAGCCAAGAAAGTGTTGAGAGAAGAATGTAAGTAATTAGAGTAAGGAATAGTGGTGGACGAACTGTCCTGACCACAGGCTGGAAACAGTTGATGGTCTTCTCTACACAGGCAATCTACAAAACAAGTGTTTGACCATGTGATCAACAATGCAGGTGGTGACCTGGTGGTCTAGGGGTAAGGTGTCAGACTTCTGTGCGGGCGGCCGGGGTTCAATCCTCGGTCCCGGCACAGATTTATCTTTTTATCTGATTAACAAACCCTTCCTTCACCTCTGACAATACATCTTGTGAATGTGGGGAATGCCAGGCCTCCACCGTGGTTCGGATCTCACATTAAACTGTAGGTCCTCCATTTCATCTCACACTCACCCTACCATTACACATTAGCATAAGTGCGTATAACCCGAACGAGTAGTAAGACGCGGTGCTAATAATAATAATGTAGGTCACATAAGACCAAAAGGTCAATCTTATCTCTGCTATCCAGGCCAAGAAAGAGGTCATGGTTAGAACCCCGGCAAGGATAGTTTGAATTTTCATCTCCCCACACAAAAATGCAATTACATTTCCTCTAAGTTTTAACTTCCACCTTAACCAAATCGCCAGCCATTCCATCAAAACTTTTGTGGAGGGAGAGGAAAACATTAAGGAAACAATCTTAGTACACCTAACCAGGATTCAAAAACAAACCTCTGGGTCATCTGCAACCCAGTCGAATACAAAATTGACACATTAAGCCATATGACCACCAATATGGGTAGTGTGTTTTAATTTACTTTGAACCATTTTGTGTTTAAGATATTATTAAAGGTGAGAGTTCTGAAAATTGTTTTAATGAACTTGAAAGGTGGATAGAAACATATAAAAGGGGGACAAACACAATATGGCCTTTACAATGAAAAGAAGAACACAGTTCACACTTTACACTGCTGCCAATGGACAAAGAGGTAATGGATGTCTCTTAAAGAAAATTGATCGTCACCGCCCAATCCCCCGACCTAGGTTTCATTCTATCGGAACTCATCAGGGAGGAGTGTGTAACGCGCAACGCAACTTCCTAAAAGAGAAAACCAAAAAACAAAAGAGGAGAAAAAAAAAGGAAAATGGTAAAGAATAATAATAAATAATAGAACACATAGATAGGAACAAATAAAAGGTATAACAAAAAGGACAAAACAGGAAAAGGACATGGATGCGAATATATAATGATATGACTCTATAAGGAAAACCTCTTTTCGCTTTATGAGGCAATTGTATTATATTTGGAAGAACCAAATATAATACAATTGCCTCATAAAGCGAAAAGAGGTTTTCCTTATAGAGTCATATCATTTAATGAACTTGAAAAATTTGGAATTTTCCATCTTTTTTCCCCGTGTATTTGGAAGAAGGTACAGGAAAGGTGGATAGAAAACGTAAAAAAGGGAACACATATTATGGCTGTTACAATTAAATAAAGCAGCAATGTAAAAGTTTAACTGCATTGTTTTCTATTTACCTTTCCTGTAACTTCTTCCCTTCCAAATATGTATTACAAAATACTTTAAAAAGTGAAGAAGTTATTCTTAAAGAGATATGTTATATATTCCCATCCCCAAAAGCAATTGGTAATAAATATCATTTTAGTCTAGTTTAATTTAATTTCATGGTCTAATTTCATTTAAAATAGTATCTCAATATTCCCATTTGTCTTATTTAAAAATGTAAATTTGTGAAACTTTTTTTCACAAAAAAAATATTTATTTATAGCTTTTGCATAGGTCTTACATAAATTCAACTTAAAATATTTCTTGTACAAATATTGCTCCATATTAAACTCAAAAGTGAAAAATGCATAGCCTTAATGATAAACTCAGAAAACTCAACCCTTGAAGGAGCCTAGAATCAACACTTAAATGCAATGATAACAAAGGGTAAATAAGCACACAGGATCCCAACTTTAAGAAGTTTTATTTAAGATGCGGAATACAGTATGTCGTAATACACCTAGTTCCAGTTGTCAGAGCCGCCCCAGTTGGAGGCGGCAGGTGCTGATGTTGCAGCCGGAGTGGCGGCTCCCCAATCTTCCGATACCTGCGACAGATGTTACGGAACATTACTCCCTGGTAGTTCAAGTTAGAACATAAAAAAGGGATGAGACCCTCGAATACTTAAGGATATTAGAAATGTTTATAAATTTTTGTGAGACTACAACTTTTCAGACAGACGGAAAATGATAAATACAGAGAGCACATACCTGAGTAGCCCAATCATCCGAAGCGTTGGCAAAGCCGGCTACGGGAGCTGGGGCGGCGGCTCGAGCGACAGGGGCGGCCACCGGGACATCGTCCTCGGCCCAGCTGCGTGCCGCGGGCTCTGGCACTACCTCATTGCCCCACACCTCGGTGGGGGCGGGAGCGAAGTCTGTTTCTGTCTTGATGGGTTGTGCAGCCACCACCACCTCCTTGGTGGCCTGTTCTTCCTTATCGGCCTGGAGCAAGGAACGCACATTCGTGTAACACTTCATCGACCTGATAGGGTGGATTTATTGCTATAGCTCTGACCGCTTGACTTTACTGAATAGCGGTAGTACTTAAGTGATACTGCAAGTGAAGAGAGAGGATAAAGCTCAAGTAGTTGTTTTGTACTTTTATCTCTTACAGAACTTCAACACACAAATCCTTGAATTTTCCAGCTTAAGCCAGTAGGGAAGTCAGGTGGATATTGCTTGGGGAGGGTCAAAATAGATCATGCAGTTTATTATTACGTTAAGGACTAACAAACGGAATATTAAAATTTCTAACTATTTGTAATTCTTGAGTATTCAAATAGGATAATTAAAGTTGTAAAGGCTTATTTTGGGGAAATATCAGCTTATTAAAACGTCAATTTTATAATTTTTTTGTGTAAATATTAGTGTAATTTTAATGCCTTAAAGGCATGAGTGTTAAAATAGCTCATTAGTTTTATATTATATTTTTATTTTAGTGATAGTCTTATTTTAAAATCATGTTTTGTTATTTCTAATTTAAAAACCAATATTTCCTGTTTTTTTTTAACTTTTTTTAAATACCATTTATAAAAATGAGTAATTCTTATCTTAAAAACATGTATTTTTTTCATATATTTTTAAAATCTCACACCCGAGCCTCGTTGGCGTAGTTGGCTAACGCGCTAGTCGTGTTGAGCTCGACTGCTGAGAACGGGAAGATCGAGGTTCGAATCTCGGTCGAGTGAACTGGGGGTGGTTTTTCCTAAAATAGTTTTCCATTCTCCTTTCACACAAATGCGGGTTCATTTCCTCTAATTCAACCTTCCCAATTCCTAATCCATTAGAGTAAGTAATACTTAAAGCGTAAAACCTGAACGGGTAGTAAGACGCGGTGTTAAATATTATTATTATTAAAATCTCACATTTTAAAACTACGACTATACTTGAACTTGGGAGCTACTTGAAACCATGGGAGTAGAGTGGAAGCCCATGTAGTTAAAACCACCTTGAAACCCCTGGCCAAGATTCTAATACCAACCTCCCCGCCTACACTAAGACCAAAGCGCCGTCCGGATATCTAAGTAGTGCCGACACTAGGAGTGTAGACTAACCTCATCAGGGTCCCTGTAGAAGAACAAGTCGACGACAACGTCCCACTTGCCCTCTCGAGGGATGGACCCTCGGAAGCGCAGCACCTCGCGGGCCAGAAGCCACCACATGAGTCCAATGGAATGTGGGGACTTAAACACAACATAACCAATATTCAAAAACTTAAATATTAATTTTTTAATTATCAATATTCAAACTTTGAAATTTTCAACTATTTGCATATTTTCAAATACCTAATTAGGGTGTCCAGCCTTACTATATTTCAAAATTCCTCCACTTTTCCAGTCTCTATATATTACAAACATTATTATATAACTTGATGATGTTTGTACTCAATGTGGATGTTGTATGTTTAGTAGATTTTATTTAAATTATTTACAAAAATGCATGCAAATTAAGGCTGTGCGGGATCCCAAACATCGGGAAATATTAATTCAAGTTACAATTAAAGACAGTCTATTAATGTCACGTTTGTAAAGCAGGGTTTTAAAGAGTAACTTGGTCACATTAAACACACATGAAGGTATAAAATCATGTGAATATTCCAGAAACTGTATGCTCTTATCTAGAATACCTACATAGGCACAATGTAGATAAGCTGGCAAGAGCAATATTTGTTTTGCATTGCTGCAAAAGTTGAAAGTCCATGTAAGAAAACTATCAACTGATCGGCAATGCTTGCTAAAAGGAAAATGGTCTGAAGCCAACTAGGATAAAAGTTTACCAAGATCCTATAATTTTATTAAAATAACAAATATGATTTAAATAACCTGGCATTACAGGTACAGCTACCTCTTAACCGCTGGTACCACACGTGTTAGAACCAAATAATGATATGCAAAATGTTTTATTTCAAAAGTTCACCAAGGATCTAATCCAAAGTTTTTTTTCATCCAGTAGTTTCCAGCCTATGACCTGAGTCAGTTTTTTTATTCAAGCCATATATTTTCCCCTACCCGCTCGCTAGGCCTGTCGTAGCTTCATGTGCCTTATAATCTAACTTAAACTAGGAAAGGCACAACATCCAGTCCCCGGCCATTAATTCATCGCTTTGAAAGGGTAAACCCACATTTCCCCGCCGAGAAATTTTTTGACTATGCCGGGAATCGAAACCGGTACCCTCAGTAAAAAGACACACTACAAACTAATTTTTTTTGCAATTAGTAACTTTCGTAACCCAGTTAATAATATTAATATTATTTAGCACTGCGTCTTACTACCCGTTCGGGATATACGCTTTAGAACTAATTACTCTAATGGATTAGGAATTGGGAAGGTTGAATTAGAGGTAAGTGAACCCGCATTTGCGTGGAGGGAGAGTGGAAAACCATTTAGGAAAAACCACCTTCAGTTCACCCGACCGAGATTCGAACCTCAATCTCCCCGTCCTCAGCAGTCGAGCTCAACAAGACTAGCGCGTTAGCCAACTACACCACCGAGGCCCCCGTAACCCAGTAGACAACCTGATGAAGGCACCTGACAGACTTTACTTCGACTCTTCTTGTGCCTTACCGGTACTTCGGGCGTACTTGACAATGTTCTTGCATACACCTCAAGGAGTCAATCAATGATTCTTAGAGAGCTTGTTTTTACAGGTAGTCTTATTTTCATAGTTAGTTAAAAAGTGAATAGAAAATCATGTCACCACAAAAAAAAGAGGGAAATAAAAATGGTTACAATTGTATTTACATTCTTAGTTTGTTTAAATATTGATATAAACATAAATTACACAGTAAGCCTAAGTACGTAAGGAAGTAGTTATTGGTGTCGTTTGATAACTTTTTAATATAACATATTTTTAGAATGCGCCAAATTTTCCAATCCATATTGATGTTTGAAAGTGGGCTTTCCATTAAAAGCAATATTTACAAGAGTAGCTTACACAAATTAACACACATGAAGGTATAAAATCTATGTGAATATTCCAGAAACTGTATGCTCTTATCTAGAATACCTACATAGGCACAATGTAGATAAGCTGGCAAGAGCAATATTTGTTAATTTTGCATTGCTGCAAAAGTTGAAAGTCCATAAGTAAGAAGACTATCAACTGATCGGCAATGCTTTCGACTAGAAAAACCGTCTGTAGCCAACTAGGATAAAAGTTTACCAAGACCCTACAAATGTTTAAAAATTGCAAATATGATTAAATGGACCGGTATTCCTAGTACAGTCAACCTTTCAAGCGCTGGCCCCATAAATGTTAAGAACCAAATAATTATATACAAAATGTTTTATTTCAAAAATTAATCATGGATCTCATCTAAAGTTGATAACACAAATAGATTAATATCACCCTTATTCAATAGTAGGAAAAAGCTCATTTAAAATATATATACTATTTTTTTTAGCACACACAGTTAAGACTCAAACTTCTACTTTTCCTTCACCTCTGACAAGACATCTTGTGAATGTGAGGAATGCCAGGCCTCCACCGTGGTTCGGATTCCACATTAAACTGTAGGTCCTTCATTTCATCTCACAATCACCCTACCATTTCACATTAGCGTAAGTGTGTATAACCCGAACGGGTAGTAAGACGCGGTGCTAATAATAATAATAATAATAATAATAATAATAAACTTCTACTTCTTTGTCACTGACAATTCAGTTTGTGTGAGACGTTGTCCCTAACTAGCCTGCCCTCTTGGTAGAAACAATGCCCTTGCACTCACCCCTAAAATAAGTATTATCTATCTTGTCTTGTTTTCGTATCAGATGTAATAATCTTGTGCATAAAAGCTAAGCAGCATCGAGCAAGGTCAAGTCCAGAGGAGGAAACTTCTTAATTCATGAAAATATTGGCCTTAAAAAGGGGCCGATTTTATAAAACTGTCGGTCTTCTAGAGGGCCTATTCCATAAAAGGGCCGATTTCATAAAAGCTCTGGACTGAACCAAGGAACATCTTGATTTCTTTATTCTTTTATTTAATTAAACATAGTTTTGTGTATTCAGAATGATAATTAAATATATTTTATGCTAAGTAAATAATTTAAAGCCCAAATATAAAAACCAGACTTAGAACATTTTCAACCCAGACCCAACATTCAATGCTGATTGCCAGGTATCAAAGGTCACAAACCGCCATAGTAGTACAGTGCGAAGTCTACTTTTTCAATTCGAGGGGAACTCGAATCGAATACATGAAATATTCTCTTAACCCAAATCAAAGTTTTTTTATTTATTTAGCACCGCGTCTTACTACCCTTTCGGGTTATATGCTTTTAAGTACTAATTACTTTAATGGATTAGGAATTGGAAAGGTTGAATTAGAGGAAGTGAACCCGCATTTGCGTGGAGGGAAAGTGGAAAACCATTTAGGAAAAACCACCCCAAGTTCACCCGAACGAGATTCGAACCTCGATCTCCCCGTCCTCGGTGGTCGAGCTGAACACGACTAGCGCCAAATCAAAGTTCAAATATGAAATTTTTTGTTTGTTAGTCGTTTTACGCTTGATAAAATATTATATTGTCGGTAGTTCTTTCGTTTAAACAAAACATAGTAATAATAATGATGATGTTCAGTCCCACATCGAACTAACCTTGTTGTTGCACGGGATTGCGATGTCAACAAAGCGCAGTGGCGAGTCAGTGTTGGTGAAGGCAATGACCGGAATGTTAACGTAAGAGGCCTCTGTGATGGGCTGGTGATCCTGCGAGGGGTCTGTCACCACCAAGAGGCGAGGCTCGCGGAAAGCCGCCTGAAATAACAGACACATCATGTTATGAGCTAATGAACGAGAAGCAAACCTTAACTTTTTATTCTTAAATTATTTTTTTTTGTACATTCTCAATTGGGTTTTTAACTGAATAATAATACTTAGGACCGTGGCTTATTACCCATTTGGTTTATACGCTTAAATACTAATTATGCTAATGGTTAGGAATTGGGAAGGTTGAACATAGAGGAAGTGAACCCACATTTGTGTGAAGGAAGAGTGAAAAACCACCACAGTTCAGCCCAGCAATATTCACCCTCGATCTCCCCGTCCTCGGCAGTCTAGCTCAACACAAAACTAGCATATTAGCTAACTACGCCACCTGGGCGGGTCTTTAAATAGAATGATGTCTAAAACTTACATTTGTATTGATGTGCTATCAACCGAATGTATTATATTTGTAAGGTACAGTAACGGTGGATAGAACATATGAAAGGAACCAACACAATTTGGCTTTTACAATGAAAAGAACATAGTTCATACTTTACACTGCTGCCACTGGACAAAGAGGTAATGGCTGCCTCATGAAGAAAATCAATCATCAACAAATCCACCGACCTAGGTTTCATTCAAAAATAATTCATCAAAAGGGAGTGTGAAACAAGGCAACTTCTTAAAAAAGGAAAGAAAAAAATGAAGTTTTTAAAGAATCATAGGACACTTGGATAGAAAGATGTAAAAGGAAAAATAATTAATTTCCTTAAGAAGGCAACCATTGCTTCTTTGTCCAATGACAGCCATGTAAAGTGTGAACTATATTCCATTCAAGATAGGTTTTTACCTGGATGACAGTTCGAAAATCATATGTTTAGGTTTTGGGTTGCCAACACTTGTAAAAGATCACAGTTTTGTTATAAATATATAAAGATCTTTAATTACCTGTTATATATTACACTTAAAATAACGTTAACTTAAGTTTTATCATACTATTTCATTTTTTTAAATAATTTCTTTTTATCCAACTCTAAACAATATTTTAAACATAATTAAAAGTACTTATTCTTCGTTTTGGAACGTTAGTGATTTTGTGTAATATTGTGCACACATCAATACCTTTTAATACAGGAATCGTATTTACTTGGAAAAGAGAAAATTGTTGTCATTTTTTTACATACAATACATGATTTTATGATTATTTTATCGTATTTTGAAATATTTAACTGAATAAAGTATTTTCATCAACTGCGTGTCTGCATCATTGTAAAAAACTTGTTTACCGTTATGTTCAATCATATGGTTTAAAATTCGCCAGTCGCCATTTTGAGGCTATGTTCGTTAGAAGTTTTAGTGAAAGTGATGTTAATATTTTTTAAGGGGAATAAAACTATAAATAAACTTTGTGTCCGACCTCAAATAAATATATAAATAATATTGGCCTAAATTACTGTGGTTAACTATCACATTAATATATTACCATCTGTTTTCATTACAGTCATCCAAAGTGATAGATGTCAGCTGTTGGCGTAGTGATATATTAGGGATTACTTCTAGTAACATTTCGAGCGGTCATCCCGGTAAACTTAGCTCGTGAATGCCTTATATGTTATTTTCATTGTAAACGGCATATTGTGTTGTTCTCTTTTGTGTTTCTAACCACCTTTCCTGTACCTTCTTCCAAATAGAATAAGCCTGCAATTAACTCATATTTACCCGCCTCGGTGGCGTAATTGGCTAACGCGCTTGTCGTGTTGAGCTCGACCGCCAAGGACGGGGAGATCGAGGTTCGAATCTTGGTCGGGTGAACTGAGGGTGGTTTTTCCTAAATGGTTTTCCACTCTCCCTCCACGCAATTTCCCAATTCCTAATCCAATAGAGTAATTAGTACTTAAAGCGTATAACCCGAACGGGTAGTAAGACGCGGTGCTAAATATTATTATATTAACTCATAAAATGAGATTTTTTAAAAAGATTTTTATGAATCTGGAATCCCTCGAATATCATAGAAAGCAAGGAATCGAGTATTCGAGCGTTCCATATTCATTAGTTTATTAATATAAGAAAACTAATTAGGCTAAAAAAAAAAGAGAACTTTATAGGTATTTAGTATGTCAGACAAAATTCAGGCTGAATACTTTGATTGGCCAAAAACAGGTCAATCAGTACAAATAGCCAGGAATCAGTCTATTGTTCAATGTTTACCAAGTGCAATAATAGTAGTACCAGGATTCAGCAAATGGTCGACCTTAACGATAATATTCACTACACCACGTGAGAGACTACATCCCCATTAAAACTCAATCTTTGAGTTGTTTAAACTCACAAATATATCAAGTACTTTCAAATAATGTTTGAGTGTGAACAAAATAATTTGAACGATTACAATCTATAATTTTATAAGAAAATGAAATTGCTTAAGATAAAAATGTACATTTTATTAATGCTATTGTTTTTTTTCTAGTTAAGGGGGAGGGGGTCAAAATAATTTGAAGAGGTATTGAATTGAAAGAATAAATATAAGATGTATTAAATTTTTTAAATCTAAAATAGCGTAGAGAAATGATGGGTGATTGTGATACATTTGATTAGGTTTTTAGTTCGATTGGGGCCCAAAATGATTACCAAGCCCAGCCTTGGACCACTAGGTCCCAGCTGTGGTTTACTTTGAAGAAATAAACCGGAAATTAAATATAGATTATTGGAGCCATATTTTTAATCTGGAGATATCTATCAAATAACCTCTAGTTGACTGACAGCAAGCGGACCTGAATCTGGTTAGTGAAAGCTCCAGGTGTGAACCGTCCGGCTATGGGGGTGGCCCCAGTGTGGGCAGCAAACTTGAGCACAGCCCTTTGACCATAGCTCCTGGACGAGATGACAAACACCTCGGACGGGTGTTCGATGGCGACAATGGCCCGTGCGGCTAGCAGCAACTTTTCCCAGGTGCGACGAAGGTTGATGATGTGCATGCCTGAAACCCACACACACCATAATTTAAACTATCCTAACGTGTTCAATCAAATCGTACATTTAAAATTCGGATTTTTTTTTCCAATCAAATTAAATTCGCCTTTGCTTAGTTCACCTTCAACAAAAAGTTACACACATTTTCTGAAACTTACTTACAAGACCAAATATCCCATTGTGATATTAAAAAAACAAACTATTTTGAGAGTAAGGTTGAAAGACTTAGTAAAAAGCAGAGTACGTTATTCGATAGTCACGTTTATAAGATATTACCAAATTTGAAGTTAGTTAACGATGTGTCACATGCTTAAGACTTCAGTTGTCAAGTAAACATTTCTAAGATGCTACCAGGCCTTGCAGTTATTGTTAAAATTGGCCATCCTTAGCTTCCTCTTCAATAAATAGTTTTTAAATTTGGATTTGGGGAAAGAAGGTACCTAAGTTGGTTGCGAGAGGGGTGTTTGGGAAAACCAAGTGAATAAGACAAAGAGCAAAATGGGATGGGTGGATTAACACCCTACAGGAATTATTTAATAACTGAGCTGTAAAAAATAGATAAAGGAGGAAAAGCAAACATAGGCGCAGTATGTTCAAGGCTGAGAGAGGAGAGGTAAAAAAAATTGATAAAGACACACACAGATAAATTATTATTATTATTAGCACCACGTCTTACTACCCGTTCGGGTTATACGCACTTACGCTAATGTGTAATGGTAGGGTGATTGTGAGATGAAATGGAGGACCTACAGTTTAACGTGGAATCCGAACCACGGTGGAGGCCTGGCATTCCCCACATTCACAAGATGTCTTGTCAGAGGTGAAGGAAGGGTTTGGTAATCATATAAATCTGTGCCGGGACCGAGGATTGAACCCCGGCCGCCAGCAAAGAAGTCTGACACCTTACCCCTAGACCGCCAGGTCACCGACACGCAGATAAAGATATAATAAATGTTAACTGGAAAGAACAGTAGGCTACTTATTAGCATTGTAACCTACGTTATAATAACAAAGACTACAATAAGAAATAAATTGAATGTTAAAGGTTGAATAGACTAAAATGTTGTAAACAAAGGAGTAAGGGAAGTCAATCCCAACAACAAGACTGTAATAATTTTTACATATTTATATTTTTTACATATTTATATTCATTTCATGTTATTAATGTTTTTATGAACTTAGATTTAGATATTTTAACTCATGTTATTTCTTTTGCTTCATATTTACTTTTTAATTAGTCCACCCCCCTCTTAACTTCTTTAATGTTTATGCAACTTATCCCCTACTTTAATCCTCAATTTTAGTATTTTACATTTTCATTTTATCTTTTCTCCTGCATAAATCTTAATTTAATTTTCAATCTTTACTTTTATTATTCTCACTATTTTCGCTTTCTTTTTTACATTTTTCGTAATTGAATTTAATTAGTCTGCTTATTTTCACTTCACTTAATTTAACTGTGTTTCATTTTGCAATTTTAGTATTTATTCAATGTTAATTCTTTCATTTAATTAAATGAGTTTAAAGTTTCTAATTCTATTAATCTAATTTTAAGTGTATTTTAATTATTCAACACTTTTATGTATTTCCTATTAACTATATTTATTTATACTTTTTATACTTTTAATTTGACCTGCATTTCATTTAAATATGCCAACTATGTTTGTACACAATATTTTTAGTCCACTTTCTATCCCATATCATTGTTTACTTTAGTATATTGCTCAACCTCTGTTATTAAACTGATTACACATTTACATCATTTTCGTCTATTCAACCTTTAACATTCAATTTATTTCTTATTGTAGTCTTTGTTATTATAACATACTCTAAACTCCTTACAAAAGATAATTTTTAGAATGTTTTCTAAAATGTTATTGTAACCTACACTAAGTTGGCACTGTGTGATGTCACATCATTAGCAACCCATTTGATCATCAAACTCTTTCTATCATTGTGTGTACAGCCCACAACAACACTAAAATCCCAAATCCTTCAAAAGTATTTGACCGATTTTTCATAACATGCTGTATTCGTTTTCAGACATAAGAACAGTAGAAATGGCTAGTGCTGTTATCTATTAGAACTACTGAAATTAAATTTCAGCAAAGCATTTTTTTTTTACAAAGAAAACTCACGATCAAAAGGAGACTAAAGAAAAGCCTGAATTGGCGTTAAATATTATTATTATTATTAGCACCGCGTCTTACTACCCGAACAGGCTATACGCACTTACGCTAATGAGTAATAGTAGGGTGATTGCGAGATGAAATGGAGGACCTACAGTTTAACGTGGGATCCGAACCACGGTGGAGGCCTGGCATTCCATACATTCACAAGATGTCTTGTCAGAGGTGAAGGAAGGGTTTGGTAATCAGATAAATCTGTACCGGGACCGAGGATTGAACCCCAGACCCTCAGCACAGAAGTACGACACCTTACCCCTAGACTGCCAAGTCACCATGACCAAGCAAATAATTACAAGTTCAAATAGGCCTAACTAAATAGGCTACACTAGTAAATATATTTTAAAGTCAATTAAGCTCATTTTGTTGTTCAGATGAAAGAATGAAAGATAAAGAGCAAATTAAAAAAAGCTTAGTTACTGACCATCACCAGCGCGACGCTTGTAAACATACTGCTCCATCTGGTAGTCAACGTTGTCTGTACCCAAGTGGGTACAGGCACCCAACATCTTGGTAACATCATCCTCCTTTAGCGTCAGAACATCTAGACCTCCCGACATCTTTACGTTGATTTTGAGTTACGACTCAACCTGTAAAAATATTGGCGCTGTACCTCTAACTCCACAACTAGTCGCACGCACACTTCTAAAGCACACTCGCGGTAGGCTCAGTTTTTGGCTTTAAATAAGCTATCTACAATAAAATGTAAGTAAACATGTCAACCAATATGATGACTCCCTCAAAATTGTATTGACTTAAAGTTTACAAACGCGAGTCAAATATAATCAAATTAGTATAGGGAGAAGTTATTAAATAACAAAACCTTTTACTTTATATTTCACAAACTTTTATTCTTGACCAAATAAATAATTGCTTTGGTTGAATACAGTAATGCACCTATATTGGTTTCCGATTGGCTGAACTAACGTTTTCACAACTTCATAACTGCAAGAGAGATAAAATGTTCATCTCCTTCCGATAATGAGACTGCACGTGCCATTGTAGACAAATATGACAATTCCAAAACCAAGGGTGTAGCTAGTTGAAGATTGGGCCTTAATTTCATGGATAGATTCCCTAAAAGGAAATTTATGCAATCATTTATAGGGCTATTTATAAGCATCTAGATTATTTTATTTTTAAAATTGAATTGTTGTTCCCTAGAAGCAATATATTGCTATGATTAGTGCAAAATAAAAATAATTTCAAACAAGCATGGCCACGTGTACGCTCACCGAGAGTAAGCATCTCATATATAGTTTTAATGTGCAATAACAATCATTAACCAATGTATAAAGATTTATTAAATCGTTTATAAATCATGTGGTAGTAATATTTTACCCAATTAAATCGTAAACGTGTTCAATTAACAATGTAAATAGTAAAACCGTGTTAAGTTTGTAATACATACGTTTATTAATGCCACTGGGAGAAATCCTAAGAGGAAGGAAGCGGAAGTGTCTACAACAGAATTGCAGTCTTGCATTATTAAAATCCCACTAGCCATTTTAAAATTTCAAGCGAGATTTGACATTTCACAGTTATTAAGATAGATAGTTAAATTATTCTAGTATCAATAAATGAATACTGTTCCATGATATAGAAAAAGGAATCACAAAAATACAAATTTTGTTAATACATATTTATGTTCATATAAAGAAAAAAAGATTCGAGAGAAAATCATGTATGTGTATTTCTGTGATGTGAAATGTTTCATAGCGTGCATCGGTGGCCACATGGTCTAAGGCGTCACTGACGCATTTGACTAGATGGCAGGTAGATTGAGGTTCAAATCTCATTCGAGTGCCCTAAGGGTAGGTTTTCCAAAATGATTTTTCACTCTCCTACATGCAAATGTGTGTACACTTATTCTAAATTCAACTTTCTTTATTCTTAACCCATTAGCTTAATTAGTAAATATGTATAAGGGAGGGTGGGGAACAGTGAGACAAGTCAACTAAAAGACTATTTAGAATGTCTGTGAAGTGCAGCCATGCAGTGTTCAAATGTTCTACTAGTGACTTTCCACCATATTGTTTTTCTAGAGTAATGTAATAGTCTAGTGTGTGTTTTATGAAATTTGCTATTTTAAAGGTAACCAAAATAATTTTTCTCCATTTTACAATTTTTATTATTTATTTACATGTATTGTCAATATAACAATTATAACTATTCCACCTCTTAAGTTACCAGTTTTTGCTATCAGAACCATGGTTTCTTTCCCCAAATATATTTACAGGTTATGTTCTCTTCTTGATAAAAGAGAACAAAGCACTATGGGTAACAGTGAGACAAGTCATGCTTGGGAACAATGAGACAGCACAACTACTGTCTCACTGTTATCCAATGATGAAAGAAACAATAAATACCAGTAATTCTAATATTAATTTATTCAATTTCTTTCATTACAGATTGGCATTTTAAAGAAAAATGCCTCGTAATCCTTAAAGAAAAACTGAAATTGGCAGTTTCTCTGAGGAAGTAATGATAAGAGGCTGTACAGTTAGTTTTATCAGGTCGTAGTCTGCGAAATGTGGCAGCAGAAAATAAATTAAGTTTTCAAACTCTAAGTCGATATGTGACGAAACAGAAGGTTTCTCCAGATCAATCTGTTAGAATGATACCAAATTATTCTGTGAATAATTTTTTTTGCAGATGAGCAAGAGGAAATTCTAGCATTACATAACTATATATGTAACTATATATAGTTACTTGCTCCAAAATGTTCTATGGGCTACCTATAGCTTATTGTTGTAAGCTTGCTCATGAATTGGCAGCTAAAAGTAATATAAATATCGAAAAACCTGGGATGATAATAATAAGGCAGGTATTGAATGGTTTTCTGGGTTTATGCGCCGGCATCCCAGAATATCTCTTAGGACACCTGAGGGCTGCAGCTTAGCCCGAGAGACAGCTTTTAATAAGCACATTACACACAAAAAAAATTAAGAGATGTTTATTCTCGTTCTGACTTTTTTTTTCGGACGGAACAAGAGTATTCAATTTAAATAAAACCAGCACTTCAACTGTTCAAAGGCCTCAAAAGGTCATTGCTGGAAAGGGACTTAAACAAGTAAATGTTGCAACACATGAGAAAAGTTACTACATGCTCCTTTATAAATACAGCAGATAGTATTTTTTTCTCTTTTTACCCTTTAGTAAACTACCCTTAAATTTAGAATTGAATATTTAATTCAATAAACTCCAAAGGGACCTTATGAAAACCCTAGGTATTAAGTTTTAGCTCCGACTCTAGAGCCCGAGGTACAGACGAATGGCATTGCAAAAAACACTTTTGATTTCAGGGGGTCATGCATGAAACGTTGACATTTATCAAAATCTCAAGTTCAATTTTTTTTTGATGATCACAATATTTTTTCTCTGAGGTGTCGAGAGAAAGTAAAAATATGGACATAGAAGGTTATTTTGTCTCCTCCCACCCTTCCCCCACCAGAGCCATAAGGTAAAAAATGTTTTGTCATCCCAGTTAGCCCTCTCCTCTCTCTGTATGACCCTTGAAAGTCGGATGCGAGTTCAGGAGTCCACACTAGCATACATTGTTTAGAATAGGGTTGCCAACCCTCCAATATTTTTTTTTGGAAACATCCCACCTCTTCGAACAAAAAATATTTAGGACACAACCTTAAATGAATATTTATTTTCTCTCTTTAATTTTGAGCGTAAACCCTCCTCCGCCATCCGTTTTTGCACAGGGGCTAGCTTTTGGCAGCATTGGCGTTGATAAATAACCACCCGCCTCAGTGGCGTAGTTGGCTAACGCGCTTGTCGTGTTGAGCTTGACTGCTGAGGACGGGGAGATCAAGGTTTCGAATCTCGGTCGGGTGAACTGGGGGTGGTTTTTCCTAAATGGTTTTCCACTCTCCCTCTACGAAAATGCGGGTTCACTTCCTCTAACTCAACCTTCCCAATTCCTAATCCATTAGTGTAATTAGTACTTAAAGCGTATAACCTGAACGGGTTGTAAGACAATTATTATATAGATAACCATGTAGCCATAGTTGACGAGTTTTAAAATTCTAATGTTTCAAAAGGTAAAAGAAAATTTTAATGCATAAAATACCCACTTGCCTACACAATAAATTAACTTCTCAAAGGAGTCAATGTTATTTTTAAATAAATAGCTACTTTGCTGGATTAAAAAAACCATAAATTTTACCTCAATTTTCATTTTCATCGTTTATTTGAGGTATTTAACATGCACTTTGTGAATCAACTGATTAAATCAACATACGACTTATAAACTAACTTAAATCAAGAACAGACACGACATCCAGTCCCCCCGGCTTTTATCATCATCAATGTGAAAGCAAAAGCCCACATTTCACTGAATCGAACCCGGGACACTTAACTTAGTAGAAAGACACGCTACGGACTGAGCCAAGGTGTTGGACTAGATCTGTTTAAAAGGTGGATAGTAAAAATAAATATAAAATATATTCTAAAGCATTCCAGGCTTTATTCTAGACTGTTAGGTTACACAGTATACTTTAAACAGTTGGTTTAATTATCTTAATTAGATATACTGATTGCTTCCTTAGAAAGTTAGGCACACAATATTAATACATATAAAATAAAACCACAGGTTTCATTCATTTACTCATCAATTTGGTGTAAACATTCAAACAAATGTTTTTATTTCACTTTTTTTTTTAAATATTGTTGAGTAATACAACATAATACCCATCAAAGGCAAACGAGAGGTTTATTTGCGACTTTCATTTATACAAAATATTATTTGAGGAGAGAGGTAAAATCACAATAGTATTTTAGGAAACGTTTATAATATATTGGCTATCGTTGAAGTGTGCACTTAAATAAAGAAAAAAAATAATTATTTGAACAGTGAATGAGCAGTTTGTGTTTGAATTAACAAAAAAGAAACATAATTTTAAATTATCAAGTACATTAATTAGGGTTTGTACGCTTGGTATTGCAACATTCCTTGGAAAAAAAAAAGGTTGAGTAGAAACTCTCATACGAAAGAAATATGGAATTTTATTTTCATTAAAACCTTTTTTGAACATTTGTTTTTCATACATTCTCTCTACTTATTAATATATTACGCAAAATTATTAGGATTTTAAGGTGGGGGTGTAGGGGACGCGAGAAAAGATCAATGTTTTTGTAGTTTTTATAACTAAACATTTTTTTGGCCAAAATAAATAAAATATTGCTCTGGTAGCAATGTTTAGTTTAATTTTCTTCACACGGTAATATCAATAGTTGTTGAATATCTGTAATGAGCATAGCGGTATTAGATGATATACTTTTCAAATGCATAAAAAAAGTAGTCATTAAATTCCAGAAAATTCTTGACAGATATTCAACAACTGTTGATTTCATCGTGTGAAGAAAATTAAACGTTGCTACTGGAGCAATATTTTATTTATTTTGGACAAAAAAAAAAGTTTCGCTATAAAAACTGAAAAATTACTTACCTTTACTCGCGTCTCCTTCCGTACAACCTTAAACAAGACTAGAGGTCGTCTTTATGATATGAAAACATTCTTGCGTAATGGCAAGCCAGTAGTGCACTCTTTAAAGGCAGTATTTGGATCATTAAATATATGTCCCCATTGTTCAGCAAACAGTATGAATCAGATAATAAAACTAATGGTATACAGTGTATTATGCTCTCTCTAAAACTTCATATTTTGAAAATTATCCAACATTTTATCGACTATTTAAACTTCCAGTCATACAAAATTCCCTGTCTTTGCCAAGTACGTATCCACTCTGACTAATATCTTTTTAAGGTACCAAGATTAAAAAAAAAATACAATTGTTAAATGATTAAAAATGGAAATTTTTATTCATTCCATGTGACTCACCTTGGCAGTGTTGCCAACTCTATAGTCTCTAGCGATAGTACATGGACCTGAAATGGATTGTATTTTTATTGGTAGGATACTACTTTCTGACATTGTAATGATAAACCCATCAATTTTCATAAAAAAAAAAATAATTGATGTAAAATCTGTTACTTTATAGCAGGGTCACAGGATATTAATTTTAGAAAATATCCTAAAATTGGATTGTACAGGTGGTGAAATTATATCAAAAGTAGTATACAGATCATACAGTTGGCAACACTGCCTTAGGGGACGGCCATATTGGGCAAACGAGCGCACGTGCGAGTGACTAATATATGAAATAGAACACATCGGCTGAAATGAGGGGTAGCCAGAATGGAGCGAGCGCACACGCTCGACCCGGTACGATCTGATCTACAAGCGCTAGGCAATATTGTACGTTGGCTCATTGAGTCCTAGGAAGACTCCTCAATTTGACATATTTGACTTTTTTATAATTATTGATACGATTAGCACACTTGCTACTAACGGCCTATATTAATTGGTAAGATCATAAACCATACCTATATATATGTAAAACTGATATGTTAAAATACTTAAATAGTATAATCAAAGTAGGCCTTTACAAATAAGAATCACCATTAGCGCGGAGATAGGATGGGAAAACCACAACAATAAATCACTTGTCAAAAACCACCTTGAGTTCACTGAGCCAAGATTCAAACCTTTGCCTCCTCATCAATAACTATCGAGAGCTAGCTGATAATCACGCGCTCACCAGTTTGGCCACCCAGTCGCTCGTGCGCTTGTCAGTCTGGCCAAACCCTTAGAGTAAGTTATATTTTTAAACTATAAATTAACACAAACCCTAATCAAATGATCTTGGAAAAATAATTATTTAAGAATTCTTACTAACTAATTTATTAATCTAATCCTTAGACAAACTAAATGTAAAAAATAAAAAAATTAACAGATAGTGTTTTTTATTATATTTATGTGACTCATATTACAATGAAAGGGACTTAGTAATTGAGTGAAATAATTTTGTCAAACCTATAGTCTCTTATGTGAGTTATGACAAATCTATTTTTAGATAACATACAGAGATTATTTTGAACTCATAAATTCAAAATAAATTCACTTGAATCAATTGATTAATGTTTTATTAATTTTATATTTGTGACATGCTACATTTATTTGGTTAGTAAGTAAAAGCAAAATTTCTTGGCAAATTATCTATAAATAAGATTTCATATTTCAATTCGTAAAACACTAAATAAAAGTAAGTATTAATAGAATTCTCGGAAAACGCTAAAAAAGTAAATAAAAATAAGCCCGAGTGGATCAAACTTAAAGTGACCACAATAGTGGCAGTAATTTCACTGTCATCAATGATTTGTTTGAATATTTGTAATGTACACCCATGTAAATAGAATAGAAGATAGCGCCAGATAGAGAAATACATCTGATTGGATGAGCTTGTAACATCACTCGATACACAAGCCAGAGTGTCAAGACACAGAGCTATGTGGAAGACAAAACTAAATTGTTAAAAATCAGGTCTAATTTTGTAACTTTAAACAATAAATAAATTTGTAAATCCATACCAATGTCCATTTAAAGTCATTACTTTAATTATTTAAAAAAAAATGTAGGTTTGACTGTATTTGTGTTAAAATATAACTGCTCTGTACAGGGTGACATAAACAATGACGTAATTAAATTCCTCCTGGTGATGCCACCCTTCTATTCTTTTTACAATGTGTGTAACAATAAGCTATAACTCTTTACAACTTGAAAAAGAAAAAAAGGAACACAGTTAACACCCAACACTGCTGCCACTGGACAGGAGGATAATTTTTTGCCTCCATTTACTGCCCCCAAGATCCCTTAACTGAGGCTTTGTTCTATCAAAAACGAATCGTCAAAGTGTGTTTGTTATATTCAGAAGTTCTTTAGTTTACGCCTGTGTCCTGTTATTCTTAACTATCTTTCGATAAAAGTTGTTTAAGCACTAATGTGCTATTTTTCAATAGTTCTCGCCATAATTTATTTATAAATAAAAACAATATAAAAATCAACCAACTGTTAAATTCAAAGAAAATACACAAAAGAGTATTTAACAAGAAAAATTAATATATAATCTCGGTACCATTTTATTATTATCAAAGACCGGGTTGACATATTTCAACACCACTTTACTGTACAAATATGAATTACCAGCTTTTAAAATATGTCTCAAATTGTTTAATTCTTTTTATTAAATTAATTGTGAGAGGGAAATTAATCTGTTGAAGCTGAGGGCAAAATTATATTTTCATAGTTTTAACCTTGTTAATTTTTTGTTCATAATTTTCCTCGATATAAAATTGTTGGTTTTTACTTAGTAACGTAGCCAAAGCATTATTTGTTCCTCTTGGTTAAGGCAAAGGCTTAAGACATTGCTATCATCAATATAATGTGCACAAGTAGTTATATAATCAATTGGTTAACTTTAAAATAAGTTTGCAAAGCGATTGAGAACTAAAATATATTTCCAAGATCATACAGCTTACAAAGTTTATTATTAGTTGCACTATTTTTTTTCTAACCACAAATTAATTTTTGGTCCTATTCATAATGCTGGTGTTTCTTCATTGGACTAAATACATGTTTTTATTTTTTTACACTTTAATTTAGTAAATGTCATTTACTAATACATTACAATAATTATTTCAAGGTCTCACATGAGCGGATAACACTTTCTAAATGATCAATTCAAAATAAATGATGTATAAAAGATATGTTATTCATTATTCAAAAACACATATTTTAATCGAAGAGAAAATATGTACATTTTATCATATATTATAAGGATAAATTAGGTTTTCTATAATGTGATAATAAATATAAATTTGTGAAATGGTGAATATCCATCAGCTTTGAAAAAACAATGTTGAGCTTCATTAACTAAAAATCTCTGCTAACGGTATTGACAACTTAACACAAGTAATTTTAAAATTATTGTAATTCTGTAAGATTATGTTCAATATCTTTATCCTTTATCCTTGATTTATAACACCATGTTGTAGCTTATAAGATAGGGCCATAGTGTAATCAGTCAAAGTAGGACTGCTGCTACCTTTCAGTGTATATCAAAAATGTCTAAAATTTGATTTACCAATTTTAGAACTCTATAAAACACATATTTGCAATAACACATTTTGTAAATAATAAATGGTGTTTACTATTAGAAAGTATTTAAAAAATAATTCAAACTTATATTTGTCTTAATCAATATTTAATATTTTTTTACTCAAAAGGAGAGTGAAGTAGACAATAACAATAATAGTTTCAGTCATTCAAATCGATGTATATGGTAAATGTTCTGTAGATGGTTATAAAGTTGGGTGCCTTTAAAAAATAAGTTGTCTTATTTTATTTGAAAGGGTAGCTTCTCATCTGTGTGTTAAAGAACATTCCACACCCCATTTATATCAAATAGTTTTAATTATCTATAAGGAGCTTAAAAGAAATTACAAAATAAAAAGTTTACTTGAAGATCTGATAAATAAATTGGTTGGTATTCTTTTATTCATATATTATTATTATTAGCACCGCGTCTTACTACCCGTTCGGGCTGTACTCACTTACGTTAATGTGTAATGGTAGGGTGATTGTGAGATGAAATGGAGGACCTACAGTTTAACGTGGAATCCGAACCACGGTGGAGGCCTGGCATTCCCCACATTCACAAGATGTCTTGTCAAAGGTGAAGGAAGGGTTTGGTAATCAGATAAATCCGTGCCGGGACCGAGAATTGAACCCCGGCCGCCAGCACAAAAGTCTGACACCTAACCCCTAGACCATCAGGTCACCGACTATGCAATAGAAAATTGAGTTAATGTTTTCTTTCTTGTAGATAGTTCCATGTCTATGGGGGCCCCAGAGCAATCACCCTTCCCTTCCCCTCTCCCCCCTCCCAACCCTTAAATCTCGTATGAGTGCAAAAAAAATTATTTCTTGGCATGTTTTTCACTATTTAAAAGCTTCTTTTTTTTTTACAGGCTATTCAAGATATTTGTTTACACTTTCAGTTAAAAGCACAATTCAAACTTTTTTTTTTTTTTTAAATTGTCAACCACTAACATTGAGAAGGTGAGCGAGCCCCTTTAGGAGAGTGAATAATTAGGTTATTTTGGCCAATTATTACCCTGAAAAATTAGTTTGTTACATAAATAGATGTATAAAATGTTATATTTCAAGTTAAATACCTATCCATGCACACACATCAGTTTTCAATCCGGCAATACCTAAACCAATGTTTTTTTTATTACAAAATGATAGAAGACATCAAATAAATATGTTTGAATTATTTTATATTTAAATCACTAATGGCATAAATTAAAAAGTTACAATATTTCAAATAAACCATAGAAATGCATAATAAATTTATAGGTGTTGTGTCTGTTCTAGATTTAGTTTAATTTATAAGTTGTGCGCTGGTATAATCAGTCAATTAATAAAGTGCACATTAAAGACTTTATTATTAATAGTTATGTGAGTGAAATTCTTCAAAACTGAAACTTCACTTTTAAAAAAATCTAACCTTTGACGAGGCCTTTTATGAAAAAAATAATGACAGTTAAAAAATTACCATCAATATTTAAATACTTTTTAGCACAGCGTCTTACCACCCATTTGGGTTATACGCTTGTGTACTTATTATGTTAATAGGTTAAGCATGAGGAAGGTTGAATTTAGACAAAAAATACCCTCATTTGCTTAGTGAGAAATAATTTAGGGAAAACCACCCTCAGTACATCAGACCAGGATCGAACCCCAATCTCCCTGCCATTGGTATTATAGTCTATTGCAAGAGTAGCACCTTAGACCATGCGGCCACTGAAGTGGGTTACATTCATTTTGTTGACACCTATTGACATTAATAACGGTATGGGTTCGAATACTGGTCAGGTGCACAGAGGGTGAGTTTTCCTAAATGGTTTTTCATTCTCTCTCCACACAATTCCTACCTTCATTAGCGATAACCCATTAATGTAGATAAATAAAGATAGTCTGGACTAGTAAAATGAAAGTACCAAAAATATTTCAATCTTTATCTTTCTATGCTGTTATTTTACAAACAACTTTTATTAATGTTCACATGCCAACAATGTATAGCAATAAATGTACACTTTGGAGTAACTTAATATTAGAGTCGGGACGCATGAATCCTGTGGCATGAGAGAGAGACTCGAAATTCGTAGAAATCTCAAAAATGTGTTCAAATACAATAATTGTGCACCTTGACTTCAAATACCAATTTTAAGCGATCGGTAAAAGGAAATATTCAGACTTATGTAGTTGGGAGACTAACAAAATGGCACAAACAGACATAAGTGTGTTATTAATTTATTTGAAAAAAAAGTGTTCTTTTATTGTTTATGGCGTCATATACATGACAAACAAAATAAAGTTCATCTGTGGCACCAAACCATAACCTTTTTTTTAAGTTAACTTTAAATATTTTCATTTTAATCTAAATTATACATTTTTATAAAATTTGAGGATTCAAATTTGGAGAACGGTTTGAAAGAAAATTTAAGATTCCGATTCAACTCATCTTTACTTAACGTAGAGTAAAGATAAAATATATTTAACAATAAATAAGTAATAAGAAAGGGACCTTTGAATCCTTAAGGATATTCAAAACTCGAGAAAATAGTGGATCTGAGACTCAAATCGTTAAACAAAATTGATTTTCAATTGAAATTTGTTTTAAAGCTCTAATAATGGCTAATTAGTGGTCCAGCTCCAACATAATTATGGGATTAACTTTACAACCAGACCCTGATTTAACACTTAACTGACTGTATTCCTGTCATTTTTATCCCTGCGTCTTACGTGTTCAGGTTTTACGCATATATAATTACTCTAATCAGGTGGAGACGAGGAAAGAAGTATTTTAGAGGTAATCTACAAGCATTTGAATGAAAGGAGCACGGAGAACCATTTAGGAAAAACAACCCTCAGCAGACCCGACCGGGATTCAAACCCTGATATCCCGGTCTTCAGCAAGCCGATATAACACGAGAGTGAAGCCTTAGAGACCATTGGGCTACTGAAGCGGGTAATTTTATAATTTGTGGATTATAATTTATAAGAAAAAATTTCACATTTAGTTTTTACATTAGTATTTTTATTTCTTCTGGGGATTTGTAATTTTTTCCAAGATTTGAATTCAAATTCAACATTCGTAAGTTAAAAGAGGATTAGGATTGATAAAATAGGGTATTCGACCCAACTCTTAAATTTACCACTTAATGAGAACATGATCAAAATTTTAAATAAAATTATATATTTGCCAGGGAATGTTAACTCCTTATGTTTATGTTTTCTAAGATTCAAATCTTTACAATGTTGCCACATGTCAAAGGTATTGGGTTGCCTCATGAATAAAATTGATTGCTATCCACAATTCCTCAATCTAAGTTTTAATTCTCCGTGGCGTAAGCACACAATTGAGCTATACCGACCGAACGGTCGCCGCCATCAGCGATGACATTTGAAGATAGAGGGTGTCGTGTGGTCAGCACAATGAACCCTCGGGCTGTTAATCCCAGTTTTCCAGATCAAATCTGATGCTTATTTATTCCATTAACTCCTTATTTGTCCTCATGAGAATGAGTTTGACCTGGTTCCAGAAGCGTTGCTTCACATAAAACTCATGGACACACCAGGGATCGAACCCAAAACCCCTGGATCTGTAGCCATGAGCTATGACCTCTAAAAGACTACCAGAACTCATTAGGAAGTAGTGCAAAACGATTAGTCTAACTTCGTAATTGAGTAAACTATAATCCACAAAAAAAATTGTTCAAATAATTTGTATTTTATGTAAAGAATTATGGGTTACATTAAATTTTGGGTGGGTGGGGGTAAAAGGGATTTTCAAATTTGTGATATTTTAGAAATTAAAAAAAACTTAAAAATTATATTCTGAATATAAGGGTTTTGACTTTTAAATCACAATCTTAATGCGATTCTCTTTAAAAACAAACCTTTTATAAAAAAAATTAACTTGTGACATGTATTTGGAAGACGTTATAAGAACGGTGGATAGAAACATATGAGAGGGAACAAACACAATATTGATGTTATAATGAAAGGAAGAAAACAGTTCACACTTTACACTGCTAGGATTGGACAAAGAAGTAATGGTCGCCTCTTTAAGAAAATCGATCGTCACCGCCCAATCCCCTGAATTGTGTTTCATTCCATCAGAACGCATCAGGAGGGAGTGTGAAACGCGCAACACAACTTCATAAAAGAGGAAACCACTTTTCCTCTACCTTCTTCCAAATACGCAAAACCTTATGTGTGTGATAGAATAAATTATATATCGATGTGTAACCCCAAAAAAATATTATAGTTCCCTTTAGCTATAAAATAAAAGAACAAAATAGGTGTAAAACTATTTAATATACTCAAAAAAGAAAAGTAGATTTTAATTATCAGTTATTTAATTTTTTAAATTCAATGTTTTTAAAGATTTAATTGAGGATATGTCATGCCAATTATATATATTTAGCACCGCGTCTTACTACCCGTTCGGGTTATACGCTTTAAGTACTAACTACGCTAATGGAATAGGAATTGGGGAGGTTGAATTATAGCAAGTGAACCCGCATTTGCGTGGAGGTAGAATGGAAAACCATTTAGGAAAAACCACCCTCAGTTCACCCGACCAAGATTCAAACCTCGATCTCCCTGTCCTCGGCGGTCGAGCTCAACACGACAAGCACGTTAGCCAACTACGCCACCGAGGCGGGTGTCATGCCAATTGTCTGTTCTTAGAGGAATGGCGGGTGGGTGAGGAGTGGATTTGAAAGCCACTGACTCACATTATTAACAATTCGTTAGAGATGTGATATTAGTAACAAATAAAATATCAATTTAAGATAAACAAAAATACCTAAAAATATGGTTTTGTAACACTTTATTATAACTTACATAATAATGTGTTAGTATGAAATAATAAGCAAAATTTAAAACAATTTATTTTTAATATTGCTAATTGTGAAATTTTAGGGGAAAATAACTGTAATACAGGGAAGATGAAGTAAAGGAAGTTTTACAGATTTAAATGTTCATAACACAAATAATTCAAATCAACATGAAAAAAAATATCAAAAAGATTACAACAAAAAAAAATTGCAGCACAATTAAAATGTATAGTTTTTTTAGTATTTAACAATGGCAATTTTAATGTGCTTTAAAATAATCAAAAACAATAATTGTTCAGATAAGCTTATACATAATTATTAAAATGCAAGACTGCCATTTTATCTTATCAACAATTTTATAAATCATGTCTAAAATAATTAATCATGTTTTAAAATTACAGAAATAACTTTAAATAAAGTCTCACTCTTTCTATAAATGTGTTAAGAATTAACAAATAATATAATATGTTTAAAAAGTGGTTTTATTAAATACAAATTTAGTGACTATTAAAAATTAATTTTCTCAGTATGTGCTGACATAAGTCTACTTTAGTGAAGTAGATACTTTGCAAAATAGCGTCAATTTCTACTGAGTAACTTTAGTCCTTATTAAAATATTTTATATGACTATAAATGCAACAAAAAAAAGTGGAAATGGAAATAGAACTAAATACAAACACATCAAACATTTTTTTTAAACTGTTTTTATTAAGGTCCGTTCAAATCCTTAGGGATATTTAAGAAATTAGATATTCATAATTAAAATTAAAATCTGATTTAAAAAAAAACTATTGTGATGCTTACTAATGGTTTAGTCAAGTAATTCTCAAAGTTTTGTAGAATTTACAGCTTGGTTATGACCAAAGGTTTAACGTAACCCCACGATAAAATTTCCGTAAATGACAGGTCAAATGATGTCAGGTAATCAAAGGTAGAAATCCCCCCCCCCNCCCCCCCCCCCCCACGTTTGGTCCACATGTCTTTTTGTCAACTTTCCCTTGAGAGCATCTCCTGTAACCTTGGGACTACGCTTACCACAGTTTAAGAACCACCGGTTTAGTCCAACACCGTAGATCAAACCTAGCCAACCATTCATTTACCATTTAATGAGAACAAAATCTGAATTGAAGGGGAAAAAAATCATACTTAAAAGTGGAAAAGTTTGCCTCTTACCCTTATTGTTTATTTTAAAATTAAGATTTGAGATTCATAGACAAAATGAAGGTTTGAATTCAAGAAAAAATGAATTAGAGCCATTTACAGTTTCTATAAGCGAAATAGGTCAATAGAGGTAGGGACCGCACTCGGTGAGATCTAAATCACTCGTTCTGAAACCATTTTCACACCGCACATAAGATTAGACTTTCTACAAGGGATGGGACCTTGAATCCTTAAAGATATTTGAGAAAATTTTAGATTCAAGACTAAAATCCTTTTAAAAATATGTATAAGTGAAATTTATTTTAGAGCTCCAATACTGCTTATTGGGTATTGAAAACAAACTAACAATCAGGCCAGTAATTTAACACTTAACTAAATGTATGTTTGTTATAATGAATGAATTATAATTAATGTTTACATTTAATTATTCTTTTTATTTTCTCCTATTCCATCATTTTTCTATTTCCTCTTATGTTCATAATTTTTTGCAAGATCGGATTCATAAAATAGGGGATTCGACTTTTTTTTTTTTTTTTTTTTTTTTT
>CABEEJ010003413.1:5386-25691 GCA_901482245.1 Timema douglasi | reverse complement strand
TTTTTTTTTTTTTTTTTTAATTATCGGAATTCAAAACAAAACAAAGGTGTATAAATGTCTGTACATATCATTGCGAGCTTGATTTTGCTAAAGGAATTATTTTTACAGCATCTTACCGCCAGTGCAATCCGTCTTACTGTCTGTCAAAACAATCCGTATTTAAATACTCTTGTAACCGGCCTCATGGTATAGTGGTCAAAACTTCTGGCTTCTGACCTAGAGGTCCTGGATTAGATTCCCAGCTGGTACCGGGGAATTTTTCTCAAATGAGGCAGAATTCCTAGTCACCTGGTTTTGGTTAGTCAGGCTTAAGTTAGGTTAGGATCTTCATTGGCTTCACACCCTCATATTTACAATCATGTTTCCGTCGTTTCATCGACACATGGAAAAGGCCTTCACGGAAAGGATTAGTACATTTGGGCATCCCCAAGGCAACGATAAATTAGTACCGGCAAAACCTTACGCAAACTGGACTACAGATTGATGTGGCACAGACACAACATTATTATTACTCCTGTAGGGTAAAAATTAAGAGGAAATGTATCCACATTTGTGTACAAAGTGCAGGAAACCTCTTTTAGCAGATCTGACAAGAGTCGAGCTAGGACTTTTAGTTTTATGTACCACCGATACGGGTGCATCAACTGTTTCCAGCTTGTAGCTGTCAGTTTAACAAAATGCCTCCATCTTCCTCTATCCCTCCATCATTCTTCTCTAACTTGCATACTTCCTGTTTCCTGTTCCCCCTCATTTTTCTTGTCCTCTCTTGCGGTCTTTTTCTTACATACTTCATCTTCATCATTATTTTTGGCATCCTCTCCGTTTTTCATCCTCATTACAAGACCATACCATCTCAGTCTTGCTTATTTCACGACCGATACGGGTTGAAAGTAATAATCATATAATTTTGCACAAATTTACTTGTATTGCTCTCTTTATAGTAGTAAGCTAATCTAGCTGTCAATTTATGAAAACTTGTCTTGCTTCTTAAAATCCATTAAAACTAAATTTCAAACCTTATTGTAGCAGCAAAGTGAACCTATATATTTTAAATTATATTGATAACATAGAAAAGATGGCTGTATTAAATTATACATTGTAAAGAGGTTAAAAGGGCAAGGCCTACACACTTAGTGGAAAACTGTAGGCCTCAAAATTCACAACAAAAACACAATAAAACAAATATTTATGTCATTTTCAGGGTACGTCAGTCCCCTTCTTAAGCAGAAGAAAGTAAAACAGTCCAGTTTGTGTTGTACTCTGTTTTTATTGAAGAAGGGGACTGACTTATCCTGAAAATTATGTAATTATGTATTTTAATTGTAAACTTTAAGTGAGGCCTACAGTTTGTTAGTGTGTAGGATTTGCCCTTTTAGACTCTTTACAATGTTTAAATTATAGGGATAGTCATTCTGTTTACCTGCTTCGATGGTCAAATGGTTTAAAGGATGTAAGATTAGACAGTCAACCCCGCATTTGGGTGTATTGAGGGTGGTTTACCCTTAAACGGTTTTAAATTCTCCCCATACACAAATGAGAGTATGTTTCCTCATCCCTAACACAGTAGCGTAATTAGTACATATGCAAATATACTGAATGGCTAGCAAGACACAATAAAAAAAAAAATTAATGTACATTTGTTAAACTATATTCAATACCTTTTCACACAAGAACACCATCATGCAACAAATATAACTATGGTTTAAAATGTCAAAAAAAAAAGGTAGATCAGTGAGTAAATTTCAGCGAACAATATCACAGGTAAAAAAAAAACTTTCCAACAGGAATATGGAAGGCAGAAAAAGCTTCAACTTTTGACTTCACTTAAAGAAAATGTATGGCTTCATCAATAACGTAGCTTTGCCATCAAAATGATACCCGCTAAAATACACACCGGGGTGTCTACTGAGTTGGAGAAACTAAAATTAGTAACTTTTTTGGTGACCTTTTTTGACGACAAAATTCCTTCGGTAAATGGTTGAACATTATATAGTGAATATATTGGCGTAATGAACTTGCGTGCAACATTAAACAATGCCGAACGTTAACCTTGTCCTTGGTATCACAGTAAAAACAATCAGGCAACTTGCGGCTAACGCATGGTATTATGGATAGTGGGTGGCGTGATGTCTGACGCGTTCGCATTGTTACAATGCACGGGAAATTCAAATCGAAATATTTTTGTGACTTTATGACCAAAATATTGAAAATTTGTGACTTTTCAGGAACTTTTGTGACCTTTTTTGGGGGGACCGAGTAGCTACTCTGTACATTATGTTAAATTTTTGTCATTTTGTGGTGTTGTGTACATCCCGTTTACCCTTAATGCGACGGATTACACTGTGGTCCTAGCTTATAAGATATGAACTACTGTAACATCCAAGGTATGCTTTTCAACAAAAATAAAATGTGTCACAAATTTAAATTCACATTATAACTCACTAACAAATTAATCGCATGTTGTAATAATCAGTTGATTTATTAGCCTAAGCAAAAATATATTAAACATTTTTGCATATAAACATTTGGTAAATAATATTTAGTGGTTGAAGTTATATAAATATATACAATATAATTAGTGGAGTGTGCAAAGTCACAAATCAAATAAAGTATATTAAATATTCTCGAAGCATAATTTAAATCATAATATATCTTGTGTAAGTTGTTTTACGTTTGAAAAAACTTGATACTGTGGCTATTTGTATAAATTTATCCAATAAAACTACTTTATTGTAAATAATTGTTCATAATATTGTTTTATTTGGATAGATCAAGTTACTATCACAAAATTAAATTCAATTATTTCAGATTTTTCGTATGAAATAGTGATTTGTACATAATAGCTCAGAATGGCAATAACTGACCATAAACGGAGTACTGTATTTTAGCTGTCAATATTTTTATCGGCAAAGCTTGGAAATTGTTAGAGCCCGAATAGTTTTTAAAGCGAATTTGAAGTTGATATTTGTTTCGAAGCCAAGTTAAAGTTTTGCACACCATTTAAAAAAATAGAACTTTGACTTAGCTTCAGGGATCTTTCAATAATCTGACTAGGCTTTGCTTAAAAAAATGAATCGCACACCCCTGAATGAAGGTCAATGAAAAGTTGAAAGTGTTAGGTCTTTCTCAAGATACTAGTTTGTGAAAAATATAAATATGACTAAATTTATTATAAAACTACATATTGTTGTAAGTTCGCTGTTCCATTCTTAAATATTTAAACTTTCTTTGCTAGTAGGTATATTGGAATATTTAATTGAAATGATGGACACATTATAAATTTGCAACTGGTAGTTCTAGTGTTTATTTATAACAAAAATAAACGTCTAAAACTTGCTTAAATGGTGTTGATGCTAAAAATGCCTACCAAAGTCTTGAATCAAAGGTTCGATCAACCTTTAACTTAAAAAAAAAAACTATCTTTGTAGATATGGATTTTGGAAGTTAAGGTATACAACAGAGAAACATAATTAAATATAATGGTGTTAAGACATAAGGGTGTACGAAGCTTCAAAACTTCAACTTGGCTTTGAAAAAAAATTCACCCTTCGACAATTCACCAATAAAAATATTGACAACTAAAATACTCAATTGTTGGTTAATTAGTGCCTTTACAAATTAATATTCATGTGGAAAAATATGAATTAATTGAATTGTAAGTTGTGATAACTAGATTTATCAGAATAAAACCAAATGATGTGTAACAAAACATTTTTCGAGTAATGTTAGTACATAATGTTACATATACAACGACAATATTTTTTCCAAAGACTAAAACTATAAAAATTATTTAAATTTCGAGAATATTTCATACAATAATTTGATTATAGTTCACTTTGACTTGAAAAAATAGACTTAGCACACCCCTGAACATAAGACAAGTTGAACTTTAGCGTGCTTCAATGGTGTTAGCCGTTAGTTAAAAAAAGATCATCTAAAAGTTTCCAAACAGTGATAAAGATTCTCATTGGCTCACTTGTTTTGGGGGTTAATAAAATGTACATGGTTTGTATCCAAACAACATCAAATGGCACTACAGTGTTTATTGTTCTTTTTTTTTTTTTTGTTCCATTCTTTAATATCACTGAAAATTAACACTTCACTAACAATTACGCACATAACTCAAAAAAGGGACTTTCAAATTAAAACTACAAGGGGTTACAGGTTACATAATTTCTCAACATTTTATTTATTTATATATTTATAAAAAAAAAGCTCGGCACACACACAATTTTTTTTACTTATTATTACTCGAGAGATCCGAGTTACCGCACGCGAGCCATCATCAAGTCTGTGTCTAGATGGCGATTAGGGGAGTAAGGGAGGAAAGTGGGGGCCGATCTTAGGAGTGGTAAGGCGTGACGTAGGTGGCGGGGAAGAGGCCCTTGCGGGCGCCGATCTCTCCGTGCCACCAATGCTGGTCCGTGCGGTCCGTCACTGTAATAACATCCCCCCGCCTAAACTCCAACTCACCGGGCTCCTGAGGTGTAAAGTCATAAAGGGCTTGGACTAGGCACTAGATGTAACACACACACAAAAAAAACACAATTGTTAAGAAAACTTTAACAAGTTTTCACTGACAAAATTGTTTCAGTACAATTTTTTTATATTTTTTTTTACCCTTTTAGGCTACAATTTATATACCAATTTACAACAATATATGTCAACATTTAGAAGCAAGGTAAAGTGTAACTGGATTCTTCTTTTCATTGCAAAAGTCATGTATTTGTTCCCTTTTATATGTTTCTATCCATCTTTGATGTTCCTTCTTCCAAATATAACTAAACATTTGGATGTTATAGTTTTAAGGAGATAGAGGAAAGATGGATAATATACATGTAAACATGTAAAAGGGGACAAACGCAATATGGTTTTTATGATTAAAAAAGAAGAACACAATTCACACTTTACATTTGTGCCATTGGACAAAGGCGTAACGGCTACTTCTTAAAGAAGGTTGATCGTTACCGCCCCATCCCTCGACCTAGGTTTCATTCTATCGGAACTCAACAGGAGGGATTTTGAAATGAGCAAGGCAACTTCTTAAAAGAGATATTATTGTATAAACATTTATTTAGTAAGCTATTACTAATTTCTATTGCAACTTAACTATAAAGTTAGCGCTTTTAATGCTACAAGCCGTTCTGATCGGCTTTCCATGTTTGCGCTAGTTCTGGCTTTGCCCGATAGCTAAATGAGAATGTCTCATTACACTAGGATGAGAACATTTCCCTCCATCAAAGAAAAGCATATGCAAATAACTAATATAAAATGATGGGACAGTCAGGAAATACTTGATAAATACAGTTTGGCAATTTTTCTTGTAGGTATAACCTTATAAAACTGATGAAATGGCCATGACACACACTTATAGGTGTGACACTAAAGGTGTTAATAGTAACATAAAGCTCTTATTTTTACCATGATTTTTTTAAGAGTATACGTAGGATTCGGATTAATAAAATAGTGTATGTGGCCCGTCTGTAATAGTAACCATACCTCCAAGGAAGTTGTGATGGGACGTACCTCTTCAGGAACCATATCCCTTAGTTTGACGTCCTGGGATCTGGAGACCGAGGCCGTCCTGTGGTATTCCACCAGTTCGTTCAAACTGTTGAACTTAACCACCCATAGGAAGAACTTGCCCTGCGCATCGCGGAGAACCTTGAAATGTTGGACACCGTCTGAACACCTACGGGCAAGGTATAGTGACTTGTGATTTCAAGCACTCTTTTAACAAATGAGTCAGAACTAAAGATCAATTTTTTTTTTGGTCTTATTCCCTTTTCGTTAAGGCTTAATGCTATTTATAAATAATCCCGACACACAGGCTAAGATGTCAACCTTGTATTTTCTAACTTGCCAGTTGGCGGTGAGGTCGAGGTTTGAATCTCGATTTGGTGACAAGAGTGGTTTTTTTTTCCCTTTTATGGTTTTTCACTTTCCCTACATACAGTCTCACATTCACATACCTTCCAGGGGTATTTAACATGCCATAGTCGACATGGAACTGACTGCTCGAATTCCCCTCCTAAGAAGGTTGTGCTGGGGATTTTTATCGCTCAATAAAAATCTGTAAGCCCCAGCTGGGTTTAAACCCACGAACATCGTGTCCTGAGGCAAGTACATTATCCCAAGACCATCGAGGATGATATCAATCAAGAATATTACAAATTAAACAATATGGCTAAATAATTTAAACTTGTAGTATAATCAATTTAAAACTTTTAAGCTTAATTATGATACATATTTATTTTTCTCTTGTTGCCATTTATTTGGAAACCAAAACGAGGGAGTCGATAAGTAAAACAGCATTTCTCTGTAAACATTTTTTTTTAGCATCGCGTCTTACTACTTGTTCAGGTTATACACTTATGTACTAATCACACTAATGTGTTAGGGATTAGGAAGTTTGCATTTAGAGGAAATGTGCCTGCATTTGCAAGGAGAGTGTGTGTAGAAAACAATTTAGGGAAAAACCATCCTAAGTACACCCGATTGGGTCTGAACCCAGATCTACCAGTATTAAGAAGTCTTAGTCTGTCGTGAAAGTAGTGCCTAAGAAGCATTCATAAAACATCAAAAGAATATGGTATGGGTGACCTGGTGGTCTAGGAGTAAGGTGTCAGACTTCTATGCTGGCGGCCAGGGTTCAATCCTCGGTCCCGGCACAGATTTATCTGATTAACAAACCCTTCCTTCACCTCTGACAAGACATCTTGTGAATGTGGGGAATGCCAGGCCTCCACCGTGGTTCGGATTCCACGTTAAACTGTAGGTCCTCCATTTCATCTCACAATCACCCTACCATTACACATTAGCTTAAGTGCGTATAACCCGAACGGGTAGTAAGACGCGGTGCTACTAATAATAATAATATGGTATGGATAGCAAGGATCTTGAAAGGTATGTGATTAAGTTTAAAACCGATGAAGATGAAAAAGTAAGTGAAATGAAGGCTAATCATGCTGGTTCGCTGATATTTTCCTATGAAGAAGAAACGTTGATTGAAAAATGTGATAATGTCTTCAAAAACTGCATGGTGGATTGACACCAAAAGCCTGTCAAGCAGTTTGTTTATCAATAAAGTTTGGTCAACAATAATAATTGGCCTGATGGGGAAAATAGCCAGCTATTATTGGTTGAGAGGTTGTATGCAGAGACATCGGGATCTGTCTTTGAGAAGGCCTTCCCACTCCCTACCCCATTTTTTTTTTATATTGGTAAATTCATTTTAAACATGATGTCGTGCATAACTTTTAAAACAACGCTTCCCCGATGAAATATGTATTTAAGGACACGGGAGAAGATAGTTGTGTATGAATGATTTAATTACTCACTTAACAGATAGTGAAAAATCTCCTGGCGAACTTTCGCTCACTCGTATGAGAAATGCTCCTTCATGTTTGTTTAGTAATAATTTCTCTGCGTCAGCCCTCGTAATTCTCCCATAATACCAACTGAAACAAAAATAATAATTAGGCAAACATAATATCAGCATCCCTATCAGTATCTAGAGAAGGAAGAACTTGTTTTTTAAATAATAAGTAACCGATCTTTTTTCTTAAGTAGGTACTACTTAAATATATGTCAAGAGGACTTATAAATCATGACTTATCGGCAACTTGTTTGTTAACTAGAGTCAAGGTCAGGGGGTGGGGAGTGGGGTGGAGATTTATGATTTACCCAAACCTTGCACCTAAAACTTGGGGGTTAAGAGGAATTCACCTGAACCGCTGGAGGCAAGAACATTTTTGAACTATATATACCTCTATTATCTATTTTGAAGAATTTTTTTGAGTTGTAACTGTGGACTTGGGTTTAAACTTTTTTAAACTAGTCACTGAGATTAATGATATAAAAAGTAAGTCTATCCTTGGCTCAAAGAAAATTGTTTTAAAAATCTTCCAAGAAATACTGTTTAATAAACTACAACTTAAAAAAAAAATACTATATCAACATCCAAGAAGCATTAAAATTAATGATTCAAACAAACAGTTGAAACTTTGTTTTTAAACGTGCAATCAGTAAAAAGACAACGGTGCTTTACTGATACTGATGTTTTCAATCCTATCTGAATGTCATTCATTTCCGTTTTAGATTATGTCATATTCCACGGTAACTTCAAAAAAAGTTACATAGAAAAATGAACACAAATGTACAAATACAAAACACAGAGATACAACCTGTAGAGTGCTTCTGGGAAACAACTGAAGGAAAGAAGGGCAAGTATTATTATTATTATTATTATTATTATTATTATTATTATTGGGACCTGGGATTGAACCTCGGCCGCCAGCACAGAAGTCCGACACCTTACCCCTAGACCACCAGGTCACCGATATTATTAGTAAGAATTGTGTTTAGGGTTCTGGGACGCCACTCAGGTAAGGACTAAAGGGCATAAAAAGGCCAGGGGAAGGGCTCATGGACCTATAGGATGAGACAAATACTGGTTTGTGGTGTTCAAAATAAGTTCTTGTACAATTTGTAACTATCCTTTTATAGTTTATACTCGTTTTATAAGAAGAGTCCATAGAAAAGAACTCATTTCCTTTTACCATCTTTTCTAACGTGATCCCCATAAACTCCAATACTGGGGTTGAAGTGGGAAAACATTACTAGGTAGAAATGGGCAGTGACATTAAGCAAAGATATGTACTATTTTTTTTTTCAAGCAAAAATTAACTAACAAAAAATATTCAAGCTTTGATAATACTTTGAGAATATTTCATACCTATTTAATTTGATTTTCTTTGAATTAAAAGAATGGACTTTGTACACCCATAAAAGAGACAATTAAGAAAACTTACTCATATAACAAAAACAACATATCAAAAAACAACCTGGAATATGTCGAAAGGAAATCGGCCCAAGACCGTATTGATCAATTGTCAGCACTTCTAAAAGCATAACCTAAGATCCTGAGAAAAATAGGCTAGAAACCTAGAGTAAGATTCTGACCGCAGGAAGAATACTAGCTGATATATACAAAATTTGCATTGCACATTTCACCCTAACCCCTGATGAGTTCCGATGGAATGAAACCTAGGTCGGGGGATTGGGTGGTAATGATCAATTTTCTTCAAGAGACAGCTATTACCTCTTTGTGCAGTGGCAGCAATATAAAGTGTAAACTGTGTTCTATTCTTGTTTTAATTGTAAAAGCCATATTGTGATTGTTCCTTTTATATGGTTCTATACCTTCTTTCAAATATAAAACAATTTTAATGTATTCATACATCAAGTCATATGATCTACAACCGTAACATTTGAATCAATATCTATGAAATAAAATTCTGATATAGCCTAACCGACCTACCGCAAAAATAAATAGATTAAAAACTGACAATTTCTAATATAAAAGTTTGAGTTTTCACACCAATTAATGTAGGCAGCAGGCTGCCCAGGGCATAATGAAAAGTTTAGCTGCCCCTGAAAATGTTATCAATGTTGATCAAATGTGTCTGTATTTTCAAAACTGTTCTTCCTATCAAAATCAGAGTAGGCTATATATATGTTATCATTCAAACCCAATTTCACGACAAACTGGATCGGACAAGGATGAATCGATACATCCTAAGAGCCTCGGGGTGTACTAGCTTAGCCTAGTCTAAATTCGTTAATCCTGAAATTTTGGCCTAGTTCATAGGATAAATTAGTATAGCCTACAATTTAGTTAGGCCAAACCCGGATTAGGTTAGGTGTCAACATTTGTGCGCAAACTGTGAATAATGAAACCTCTCCAAGGTTGATTCATCATATGGGTTAATTATTATTATTATTAGCACCCCGTCTTACTACCCGTTCGGGTTATATACACTTAGGCTAATGTGTAATGGTAGGGTGATTGTGAGATGAAATGGAGGACCTACAGTTTAACATGGGATCCGAACCACGGTGGAGGCCTGGCATTCCTCACATTCACAAGATGTCTTGTCAGAGGTAAAGGAAGGGTTTGGTAATCAGATAAATCTGTGCCGGGACCTGGGATTGAACCCCGGCCGCCAGTACAGAAGTCTGACACCTTACCCCTAGACCGTCAGGTCACCCCGTATGGGTTAAGAATAATGAAAACAAGGACTACCTAAAAACATCAGACTATATCGGTTTGTCCTACAAACGGCAGAATGTATCGATTCAGTCTGGTCCGATCTAGTTTGTCCTGAAAATCGAATTTGGACATTAGCATGTACACTACCTATTTTGCTAAGAGCATGAGCGGTCCAATTTTAAAATATGAGTGTCATACTTACTCGTGTCCTTTCATTTCTATGTAATTACTCGGTATTAAGCCTTCCGCACCATCAAGCTCTGCTCTGTACCAATTTAAGTCATCTTCCATATTTAAAATCTGAAAAAAGAAGGTAATTAACATTTAAAATCAATACATGTAGTTTGTTGAAAGTATTACAGCTCTGCCATTTTCATTTGTAAGTAAACTCTTGTTTTCTATGCTTTTATGTTTATTTATTTAGAGCAGGGGTGTGCATATGTAGATCGCAATCAACCAATCTATCTCATGGACATTTTAATTCAATCAAGTAAAGCTACTTTAAAGTCATTAAAAGTCAATCTTTCTGTCTTCTAAACTCACAAATACGTATCAAGAACTTTCAAATAATATTTGAGTTTGACCAAAATTCTCTTGATCGGTCATAATTGTTAATGTAAATTTAATCAAGTTAATGTTATAAGAAAATCAAATAGTTAGCCTAGTATGAACATGCATTTTATTCAGGTACTCTTTAAATTTTCTTCAAAAAAGGCGGGGGACATATATAGGTATTTAAGGAAATATTGAAATTATAGGTTATGTAGGGCTTATGGTAAGGTAAGGTATATGGACAAAACAATAAATAAACATAGAATGAAGAAACGATGGGTGATCGCGGGAATTATGGTTAGTCTCCAAGTCGCTCGGGGACCCAAAAGATTGCTAAGCCCTGATTTAGGCCATATGTAACATTCTTACACCATTTCTCATATGTTATTTAAGGTAAGTTACACTAAGTACACCTGAACAAAAAAAAGTAAGAGTGCAAGACCCCTCACTAGACACTCAGTTTAAACACATTCATGGATCAGCCAATTATTTGCGACTAAACCGTGTTTCCGTAATAGCGTAGAAGTAAAATAACCTGATTTTTTTTTTAGATTCAAAATGAAGCAAAATGTGATACTCCAACCTCACTCATCAGGATTTAAGAACACAATCTTACAACAACAATAGGCCTATTTATTTGTTTCAAACTTTCAACTTACGTTAAGTTATGTAAGTGAAATAGACTCTAGGCTAAAGCTTTGGCACAGAATAGCATACAAACTCCATCAAAATGGAAATTATTTTTCTGTCATATTGGGTAAATATTTTTTTATTAGGTATAATGTAAGTAAAAAAGAATATGTCACCGGAGATTTTAATAAATACAACATTTTTAGTAAGCCTATGTTATATAGTCCTAGTTAGAAAATCAAAAATGTACTCCACAGAACGATATACATATTTAAAGTAACTTACCGTACTAGTGAAATTGTCACAAACGGCACTAGAATTATTTTAGTTTGCAATAGATAATGTATTAATATTTAATATTATAAACCTGGACTACCACAAAACAAAACCTAGCCCTCCAAGCAGAAACAATTTTTTTCTTCTGAAATATTTTGCCCTAAAATATATCCACCTTCGCATTAAAAATAGGTATAGATGTTCAAAACTATTGAATAGGCCTATCGATAGTTTATTTTAACACTATTACCCATTCTAACTTTTTTTTTTGGCACACAGAAGGTTACAGTATTGTTAAGTTAGGTTAAGATAGTTTTCAATGTAAGCCTAAACATATTACTGTGCACTAAAACAAAACTTAATGCACACTAAAATATAAATATATCACCAGTGAAATAGCCTAGGCTACTAAGTATTACATACTTCATGTGATATTTACGGTATGATAGATGATAAGACAGTAACTATTCATTTGCTAGAGTTGTTTGTTTCGATAAAAAGTAAAATGTGGTTTTTGATAGTTTCTTTTAAAAATATATATATATTCTCATTATGGCCAAACTTTAACGAGTAGCCTACAATTTTAACTTTTAAAATAATATAATATTTTCGAGCAAACATTTTTTTTAGCTTCGTGTCTTACTAGTCATTCGGGTTATACACCTATGTAGGCCCTACTAATGATTTTATTAATGTGTTAGAGATGTGGAAGGTTGAATTTTAGAGTAAGTGTGCCCGCATTCATATGGAGTGTGGAAAACTATTTATGAAATATCGCTCTCAGTACACCCGACCAGGATTCGAAACTCCATCTCCCCATCATCAACAGTTTAGTCTATAGCAATAGTAACACCTTAGATCATGTGGCCATTGAAACAGGTAATTGTTTATTAAAAGTTGTTTGTAGGCCTAAGCCTTAGCTATATTAAGTTGATGGGATTACTAAATATAGCTAGCCTATCTTCGGCACACAATCCAAACTGATGGCCAGATTTGGATCTTGAAATTAAAAATGTTGGACAATCCTGCGTTAGACCATGCAGCCTAAGAACAATCTTAATAGTGGGAATATTTGAATCTCCATGTTATTTGTTTCTATTTAATGATTGTAATATAGCAAAAAAAAATGTTGAAGTTTGAGCGTTATTCCCTTATTGGTGTAGGTTAGGAAGGTTATTTTGATGGCAGTTGCATTTGGTGTCATTGCAATATAGGCCTATTTTTGGTTCTACATGGCCTATCCTCCTAGAATGGATCTTACTTTTACACACCAGTGATTAGTTTTATTTTTTATTTTCAAGCGTCAATTTTGTTTTTCTTCTAGCAATGTTCCTAAATAATAAATAGCCTAGGCCTCCCGCATGTGAACATGCCAACAAAGCATTAAGCTTGTCTGGTCTACACAGGGAGGGAATCGCATCTGGCTTTACGAGGGGTAATTTTTATTTTAATCGATTCCTACCCTCCATAAACACAAATTAGAATACATTTCCTCTATATTCTTTTTTTTTTTCATCCCCAACCCAATAGTTAATTAAATGTGAAGAGTCTGGTAGTGCAAAAAAAGTTAATGTAGTCACTTCCATTTAACAATGCTGATAAACCTGCTATTGTTGTTTTATAGCATTTTTGGTTTGCGTTAGTAACATAACCTATATAATTTTAAAACTAAGGATAGGCCCTACCTACTTATAACTCTAGGCTCACTTTATCAGCTTACGTACCTTTAGCACCTGACTTTTTCTAAAACTAAGCTCATCCTCAGCTGTTGCATTAAAATCGTGCTTCGCTATAGCCTCCATATTGTCACTAGAATGGTTTATTTTATGTGATAAATTTATTGTATTTCGCGTAATGTCACTGAACATACAAGGTTATGCCTTCATGTAGGACCTTATTGGATTCGACTGGCTCCAATGGCATTAAGACTCATAGCACTTAAATAGTGTTCACATTGAAACGATTTATGGAAAACACTTTCACAATACGATATTCATGCTTACACACAGGTTAATACACTTTAAAAAAATATTGTCGAACTAAAAGCAAATTACATCTTAAACCAAAACACAACACTCCCACATTCATAGACCTAAAGGCATCCATTACAACAATCACAGAATCTGTTTTTAATTTGTGTATTCATGCGCACTGATTTAAATTAATTTTTGTGATATTTAGCACAACAAAGTCTATTAAAAAGTATTAAATAATTTAGATAATAATTTAAAGGTCCAATTTTAAATTATTAATCCTATATTTAATATATTAATAGATTTTGCTGAAACTCGCGTAGGTACATTACTGCAGTGAGGATCATGAATGAGCCTGTAAAAGCGTTCTGAAACATATTTTTTTCCTAGGAAAATGAAACATTTTTGTTGGTTATTCCTCGAACTCTTCCTAGTATGATTAATAACAAAAAATTGATTAGCTCTTTCAAACTATAGACTTGTGTATGAGTCATAATATTCATTCAACCAATTTAAAGTAAAAAAAACATGTAGAAAGTATTATTGCTAAAATGTAAAAAATATTTTGAACGTTTATTTCCCTAATGCATTTTTAAGACAGTTTATCTGATATAAAACGCATTTGGATATCTCAATTTGTGGTAAGATATCTGTTTGGTTTGTCGTTTTTAGTAGAGTTGCTATGATGCTGTTGTAAAACAAATAACTCAATTTTACACTTCTTTTTTTTGCTGGATTTAGAGACGAGCCCCATTTTAAATCTGTTAACTTGCCTAGCATAAATTCAAAACTTGAAATTATTGTTCAGGTTGTTATTTAACAAGTTCATATTGGATGTAAAAAGATCTTTTAGGATCAATTCTAATAAATCCACACAGATTTGATGAAACCCTGAACATATTTTCATTCGTTTTAATTTGTCTTTTAGCATGCTTAGACTAAAACTCAACTTCATGGACTTTTTTTTATCAGGGGAGTAACTTAGCGAGCGGGTGTCTAGGGAGCTCAAAAACATCCTCGGCTTTCAAACGTATTAATTATTATGTATTTTTGTATTTATCATATATGCATATTACCTAAAACTTTAAAATTGCTTTTACATTTAAGTGCCCCCCCCTCCCCGTGCCCGAAATAAATTTCTTGTTACAGTAATACTTGTCCAGATCCCCTGAAATTTTATGGCCCCCTAAACCCTTCCTGTAGAGCGGTCTTTATATATATATACATACATTTATTGACAACATTTTCTAATTAGCTTCTTACGCCCTTGTTTATATGATAGCCATTCGTCCTACATTTTTCGGGTCTGTCCCAGTTTTTTTTCCTATATTGTCCCGGATTTTATAAACCATCCCCGTTTTCAAGTGTTTTTTTTAAATCAACTCAATTAGTAAGGTAGATTCAAAATAATATTTACCCGCATTTGATTGGAGGGAGAGCGGGAAACCATTTATGAAAACCTCAATACACCCAACAAGGACTAGAATCCTGAATTCCTCAGTCATAGGTAAACCAGACTAGATAATCCTGACACTTAGTCCACGTGTCCATCAATACGGAATAATTTAAAAAAAAACTTTTTAACCCACTTAAATGGTTGAATGGTCTAAGGCGTCACTCATGCAATAGGCTGGACTGACGATGACGGGGAGATCAAGGTTCGAATCTCAGTCGTGTGTACTGAGGGTGTTTTATCCATTTGGTTTTAAACTCTCTCTCTCTCTCCCCACATCAATGCGGGTACACATTTTCTAAATTTAACCTTCCTCATCTTTCAACACATTAGCGTGATTTGTACAGATACTAATAACCAGAACGGTTAGTAAGACTCGGCGCCAAAGAAATTGTTTACGACACGAAAGCTAACGTTATTTGAAGTTCCCGCTACCATTTCTTTGAAAGAGACGTACCTATCGATCAAACGGAGAATCCACCCCCCAGTGGGCGTCGAGCACACAACCTGTGTGTACGATCACCTCGGTAAATATATCATTTAGCACGTGAACACCCATGTGAGTAAGAGTTGCGACAATTTCATTAGAAACAGGTAATATTTATTATATGTAGGATATAAACATATTTAAATATCACCAATATCTGTGACGTACTTTATTTGACACAGAATTTATATACAATTCTCTGAGTTCGCTTAACTAAGGCGGGGGTGACCTGGTGGTCTAGGGGTAAGGTGTCAGACTTCTGTGCTGGCGGCCGGGGTTCAATCCTCGGTTCCGGCACAGATTTATCTGATTACTAAACACTTACTTCACCTCTGACAAGACATCTTGTGAATGTGGGGAATGCCAGGCCTCCACCGTGGTTCGGATTCCACGTTAAACTGTAGGTCCTCCATTTCATCTCACAATCACCCTACCATTACACATTAGCGTAAGTGCGTATAACCCGAACGGGTAGTAAGACGCGGTGATAATAATAATAATAATAATAATAACTAAGGCGGTTTTGATTTGCAGACTAATGTTCCAGGGAAAAGACGGTACCAAGTGACAACAGTCTATCGAGGCTTGGGGGCGAGGGGGGGCTATTCGGCAAGAGAAGGAACTAGCTGTATTCAAGGGCGTCGCGCTGGAGTGGGGGGCTAGATAGGGTTCCCCCCTTCCCCCTCAATGTTGGGAATGGTGTGGAGAATCGAGATCTTGAGTTGGGAAATTCTAGAACTACTCTGTACCACACTTTCGATTATGAAAATTATTATTATTATTATTATTAGCACCGCGTCTTACTACCCGTTCGGGTTGTACGTACTTACGCTAATGTGTAATGTAGGGTGATTGTGAGATGAAATGGAGGACCTACAGTTTAGCGTGGGATCCGAACCACGGCGTAGACCTGGCATTCCCCACATTCTACAAGTTGTGATTAATACACGTCTTGTCAGAGGTGAAGGAAGGGTTTGGCAATCAGATAAATCTGTGCCGGGGCCGAGGATTGAACTCCGGACCCCCTAGCTAAGAAATCTGACACCTTACCCCTAGACCACCAAGTCACCATGAAAAAAACCTTTAAATATACCTACTTTTCCAAGGTTTCCAACTTCATATCAGAAGGTTAAGTAATGTTTTTAAATTGAACACTTGAGTTTTTACCTGAAGCTTTTACGAGCCTAAACTTGTTTAGTTTTCTTACACTCAACGATAGTGGATGTCAAAACAAATAACACTTGTAACTTAAAACATTAATCTTTAACAAAGAACTCTAACGATAAAGTTTCTCATAAACCACAATTCAAGGCCCAAATATTGCCTCAAATTTTACAATGTTTCCGGGTATTCCATTCCCTTAGACCCTTAGACCCTTTGGCTTGCTCAACATTGCCCCTTGTCACCTGGTAACCTAGGAATTTCCCTCATTTCAAAACGCCTAAAGCTAGGAAATTCCCTGTCCCCTTCTTACCCCCAACATCTCCCCCAAATATATTTCGTGCGACGCCTCTGACGGTATTACCCAAGGACGTGTTCATACCGCGCAAATAGAAACCGTTCTACGTTTCGCGTCTTAACCCGGCTAACCTAGTATAGAAACGTTTTAAGTCTCACACATGACTTGACATGTTTATCACACATGATAAGATAAGCAAACATTTAAATTGTTTGCTAAAATAAAAAGTACAAGTTGGTCAGGGATGTTTCGCGTGACGTGCACCAAGTTTAATTTTTTGTATCTGTCTAAATAATTCCTTCTTCTTTATCTTTGACTTTTCAAACACTCGCGGAGAAACAAATAGTGCAAAAAGTTCGGTCGGAAATTACGTAGGTACTGTCGAGTAACAATTTCTATTGTAAATATAGGCCTACAACGGTAAAACGACAACCGTATCGTTACGAATATAGGATAACACTTAACAAACAAGCTTGTCCCAGGTTATGTTTTTGTGTCTATGTGTTTGTGGTTTTCTTTCTTTATTTTTTTACGATTGTTTTGCGATACCTCGAGATGAATGAAAAGAAGATGCGAAAGTGTGTTTCAATTGTTTAGCGTGTTGTGTTTCGAAACACTATTGAGTAGTCAAGAATATGTTCACGGGCCAAAGTCTGTTGCGTTTTGTTTTATGGACTCTTGTGATAAAGAAGAAAAAAAAAATGATACAGCTTAGTTTAGTCTGTAGATCTTCTGAATCAAAAGTACTGGGGTTCACTTCTCAGCATATTCAATTAAATATATAATTCATAAAAAACATGATTGGTTGTAGTAAGGAGCAAAATATATTTTAATTGATAAAAATAGTATTCACTTGAAAAAGCAAAGGTAAGCAATAAAAAAATTTAAGTTGTGAAAGAAATAATGAAGAGAATATATTGAGTTTACTTATCATATACTTACCATATACTTTTATGATAAGTAAACTCAATATATTATCTTCATTATTTCTTTCACAACTTAAATTTTTTTATTGCTTACCATTGCTTTTTCAAGTGAATTCTATTTTTATCAATTAAAATAAATATATAATTGATAAAATTGGGAATTTCCTCTTTCACAGTGATGAATTAAAGGCCGGGGGACCGAGTGTTGTGTTAGTTCTATTGCTTTTATTTTATGTAGCGTCTTACTACCCGTCCAGACTGTTCTTATTTTCACCATCACCCACTTTGGTGGTCGCATACCCTTAAAAAGGCGTCACTCTCTCCGATGATGGGGATTCCGGAGTTCCAATCCTGGTCGGGAGTACGGAGGGTGTTTTTATTTAAATGCTTTTCCACTCTCCCTCCACGTAAATTCTGGTACACTTCCTCTAAATTCAACCTTTCTCATCTCTAACACATTAGTGTAATTAGTACATAATTATGCATGTATCCCGAACGGGTAGTAAAACGCGGGGATGAAAAAAACAACTAATGGAATAGGGAGGAAGAAGGTAAAATTTAAGAGCCATCGTACCTGTATTTGCGTGGAGGGAGGGTGGGGAAACCATTCAGCTAGAACCACTTTCAATTCATCCTGACGAGATTCAAGCCCTGACCCTCTTAATCACTGTCAAACCCGACAGTATGAGCCTCTTTATTTTTTTTTCCCCGCGCACGTCACCGATGCAATAGTTCAGGTAGTAGCGCTCCCGTCTACCAAGTTACGGGATCCGGAGTTTGTATCCCGGCATATTAAAAAAAAGAAGTATCGATGTTAAAGTTGTAGGATTACCTTCTTTCACAGTAATGGATTGAGGACTGGATGTTCTGTTAATGCTATAATTAAGTTGCTGTGTAAGTCGTATTTATAAAATGCTTCTAATAATTCAAATAGTTGCTTCTAGATTGGGTTCGCGTTTTACTCTTTCAGATTTACTAAACCATTGACTGAATATTATTTTGTGTGCTGAGAATCCCCCGCGAAGATTTAGTGTCTTGAGAATCCCTCCCGTATTGATTTTGTGTCACGAAAAGCTCTCGACGTGTGTGTTTCGAGTTCTATTCCTTGAGAATAGAGAGAAGCATAGCTCTGTCAGTGACGATACGACCTGTGGTGTTGCGACGTCGTTCCAATACGCGAGTTTTTAGCCGCACTAAAGAAGAAGAAGATAACAGTGTAGAGGTCGCCGGTGTTAATATATAAAAAAACATTGTAGTTTGATTGTGAGCCTTCGGCGAGCTTTGTTCTCGATTGACAATCCCGAGAACATGTAGAGCGGGAGAGAGGGGGTGTGAGGGAGGAAGCTTTGTGTAACTTGTAGCTGTCAACTTTAAACTTCTGACAGATACTTTAAGGAGGGGGAGGAGGGGGGCTAACACACCCCTACAACGGCTGTCACTCGCTCCAAAGACCAAAAGGTAAGATAATTATTATAATTGGTCGTCTCACGTGAGATGAAACTTTTTTTTCATTAGTCTTCCTTATCTTTAGACCACGTGGGATGGAAGGAGATGCAAGGAAAAGTCAGTGTTTTTTGAAGTTTTTATGGAAAAACTTTTTATTTTCCTAGAATAAATCAAATATTTCTCCGGTACAAACATAGAGTTTAATTTTCTTTACATGATGATCTCAATTTTTTTTTTAATATTTGTCGAGGATGTCCTGGAATTTAATGAAAACTTTTTCTCTTCATTTAAAAAGTTTCTCGTCTAAGGGTACGCTCACAGTGAACGCTGGTTAACGCTAGTAACGTTCTCAAAGTATAAGTTGGAAGCTTGAAAGTTGAAGTGTAGGTCTCATACAAAGATGAGCTTCAGTAAGGATGAATTATTTTTTTATGGATAACGTTGTTCCCAAAGTTTTGGCTATTAAAGAAAAGTGGGTATTCATGATATAAATAAAGGTAGAAAAATGTATGAGAAGTACCACCATCTTTTTACAAAACTTAAAGAAGACAGTGATAGATTTTTTAAATACTAAAGAGTAACAAAATTAATAAGGCAATGTCAATTACACTTAACTTTCCAACATATTAAATTCAAACACTTAAATTTAGTTTATGAAATATCATATTTAAAAATAAAGAACTTAATAAAAATCAATTATTTACGTTCAACACAGAACACGACACACGAAGTCAAAAAGCCAGCCAGCAATGTCTGCGAACAGGGATACCCAAAACATTCCTGCGCGCAACTAGGGCGACACAAATTGTGAGACTATGATATTCTTGTGGCACAAATTCGGCACTAAATAGTGGCATAGGTCTTATATTAATATTATTAGCACCGCGTCTTACTACCGTTCGGGTTATACGCACTTACGCTAATGTGTAATGGCAGGGTGATTGTGAGATGAAATGAAGGATCTACAGTTTAACGTGGAATCCGAACCACGGTGGAGGCCTGGCATTCCCCACATTCACAAGATGTCTTGTCAGAGGTGAAGGAAGGGT